>CM070822.1:5813649-6031149 GCA_036326025.1 Chrosomus eos | reverse complement strand
TGTGTGTGTGTGTGTGTCATACTTGAAATGTTCAGCTTTGTTTCTGACCCACCTTTAGCAGAAGTCTGCGTGTTGCAGAGTATTTGGATTTGGCTTTTTTCTGCAAGAACAAGAAGAGTTAAGCCGAGCTCTTTATAGTCTGTGGTCCTGTTAAGACAATCCTGTGAGTGGGTCTAATCTACACACACTGCGGTGCATGAATTAACTGTCTGACCTGATTACTGTCTGAACTGCCAAACTGAGGGCTCAGTGGTACAGTATAGCTTTAAGCAGACCAGAGCAAACCTACAGTGCAGATTAGTTTTTAACATGCTGCTCAGTGTCCTTACAGAATCACAGAGCGACTAAAAACCATTTAGAGCTGGATTAGGATCATTGATTCCAACATTCACTGGACTTTAATATATAGAGACACCACCCCATGTACTGCTACTTTCAACTGTTAATCATCATTAAAACTATTAAAAGAGAAACTCAGGAATAAAACAAGACTTAAAACCCTCATAACAAATGTGGTGATAATTCACTTACCGGTCTGTGAAGATATCATTGAATGTAAAAAAACAACAACAAAAAAACAAAAACACAAATATTATAACATATAAACGTTATATTAAAGAGCAACTAGATTTGTATATTTTACAGAAAAATGTGTTGGCCGCTTGCAAAGAAAATTTTAACTTACACTTCATTACCTGGTGTAAATAAGCAGTTTTGGATGAGTATGTCATTGACAGGGTCAATAGCCTAATAAAGATAACACTTACCCCTCAGACATGTCTGAAATACACTATGTGACCTGAAAGAGAGCCAAAATAATTGTGGTCACTATCCAGCACTTCACCATTCATATCTAAACACGTCAGGCATCACTAGTCAAATGCCAAACAACTGTCATGGATTATGAGTGACGCCAGAGTCAAGGGTTGCTCCTAAAAAAAGCATGTTTAAATGCATTAAATCAAGCCCGCTGTCCTTTGACATCAAAAGCTACAGATCCACCAAAGCAATTCCAATATGCAGACAGTTACCGGACATTGGGTTTCGCTTTAATACCGGTCATCGCTGTGACACAAACACGGAAGAACCGTGACCTTTACTCCACCAATATAACAAACCATCTCTCTGTGCACATCAGCGATTTTCTCAGCATCTTCAAAGATACATTCATTACAGCTTGTGGTTCAAAGAGATCGGGGTCCTGACATTTTGGCCCCTTGGAGAAAACAGTGACCTTGACTGTCTCATTGAACGCAGCTCAGCGGGCAGGATGACTCTGAGCAGGGGTTAATGGGGTTCCTCTGGGAAAATGGTGTTGAGGGATGAAATTTAGAGGCGAAATGCGTGTGGATAGGAAGTGCAGACAAAACACTCTTGAGTGTGAATTCAACGCTGTGATGGGAGATATTGATGACACAGTGTCTGGAAACTGTCATTTAGTGAAAATAAATCTGATGCAACTTCACACACTCAGCAACAAATATGGATCCAGCAACAGTTTATTGTGTATTAAAGAGAAAACTGATATAACCTGAGGGGAATAATGTCACATATTGGTTGTAAATGACAAACGCTCAACAGCTTGTTGGCATCTACTCTGTTTTGGCTTTGGTCCTGCTAATGTTAATGTCCTTGACATAACTTTCAGGACTTTGGCAAGAGGCAATCGAGTCGATGACCTTCATGTTTGACATTCTGGAGGAATGCTGCCATCCGAACCCTGGTGCGCACCAAACAAGCGGACCAAGATTGCTGAAAAGTTGGGTCTCAGTCCACTTTCAAATGAACTCTGGTAATGTTCCACTGAAATATGAACGAAACATAGACCAAAGACATGTAAACAAACCAAAACAGGACATAATGCTCAAGCATATCTGTTTTGTCCTCGTCATAGTCACGACTTTGCCCCTTACAGTTTAGTGCAAGTGTCAGAACCGCATTTCCTCACAGCAGAACTTTGTTTGTGTGTGTGACGGAGGGATTTCTGTCACTGTTTTACACATTTTCTGCCTTTACACATTGTTTAAGCTCTTCACAAGTTCTCAGCTACCATCATATACGCACATACAGCAAGTGCGTTTAGCCCAGCACAAAGCATTGTTTTGGATGTTTGACAAGTTGTCACAAATTATATGACATACAGTAAAAGCACTTTTGTTGTTGTTGTGGTTTTGTATCTTTAGGTTCGGTGTTAAAAACGACAGTGTGAACCAGGACTAAATGTATCACTACAAGTGTGAACACACCCTAGAACTACAATTTGCAGATCAAAACTAAACTAAAAATCAGTCAAAATATGTTTCTTATGATGGTCTAAAGTTTGATGGTGTAAAACAACATGGGATGACACATAGGCCTGTATCCTATATACTTACAACATCAACTATCAAACGATATCCAGTTACAACCAACCAAGTCTATCCAGAATCTCGTTCCAGTCATGTTCCAGACACCCTGTCATTCACCTCACAATATCCCACACTATTAGACTGCATGCCCTAGTGTCATTAATCATGCTGAAAAACATACAAAAATAAATGAAAACTCAAGCAAAGAAAGTGAACCCTTCCATTTACTCAAATCAAAAGACTCTTCAACCACTCTTTGCTCTCTAACTTAAAAGACCTCTGAAGTGGACCTTTGATTTCTATGGCAGACTGTTAGACATGATAAAAAAGCATTGAAACTAGGCTCTTACCTTTGAAGAGGAGTCCAGGAGCGTGAACAGAGGAGTGATGTACGAGGGAGACGGCGTAGTGTTGTTTTCAATGATTGATTCATGCCTCACCTCTCACATGTGAATGGCCAACCAAAATAACTCACCACAGCGCCTCCCATGAATGCCACCTTTTGGCACACCATTGTTCTGGAATTGCACAAACACACAATTAACGCTCATTATCCCTGTCACATGCATGTGGTTAATCCAGCACAGAAAATGTTATAGGTTTTTGTAAAAGACAAGTTCCCATTTATTATAATTCATATATTCAGGTGATTAAGATTCCCACGGCCACCTAAAGACAACAAAGACCCTGGGTGTCCTATGGTCAGGTGCTGCAGATATAAATGCACATAATTGTTAAATTGAGCATTATATGGTGCCGTCTGACGCTATAATTCACCAATGCTCGGAGGCCTGAATTTCGAATGAGAGTCCTATTCAGTCGAGCGTGGCATTAATTACAGGTGAATATCACCTCGAGACTGCTGGGAAGAACATGAAAAGGGATCATAACTATTAAATCATAAAAACAGGGAGAAAGAGGCATGCCGAGAACATTTATCTCCAGTAGCAAGTTTGAGGCAGGTTGAGAGGGCAACTTTTGGTCTAAAAGCCTGAGTTCGATAAATGCATGACCCCCATAATGCATTCAAAAAGGTTTTTATGGTTCAGGGACGGAATATGTGCCGAGTCGGTTTCGCTTTTGCGTATATTAAGAGCCTCCGAATCCGGGACGTGGGAGACAAAGCTCGGACGGTGGAAGGACACACACCTTTAGTGGAATCTGAAGTATGAAAGCGGCAGCTGTCGACAGGCACTGAAAGATGGAGTGAACACAACCGTCCCATGACGCATCGCTCATGCGCTCTTGTCTGCGGTGTATTGAATACATGTGCACCGCAGCACGCGCCTCTGATCACGTTTATTTTTAGGAGGGCTGGTTTTCACTCATTGCTATCACACTCTTCAATGTCATCTCTGATCACACGACCCTGGCCTTTAAACTCTCGAGGATAATGCAGGTTAAAGACCTGCGCTTGTAACTGAAAGATTGAGAATTCAAGCAATGCAAGAACTGTGCTAACAAATTAGGAAAAGATGTTAGAACAGTTTAAACATTAGTTTGAAAGTTATAGGCCTAATATAGATTGTAGACTTTGCTATGCATTTGCTACAGAATTGCTAGACTTGACTAATTTAATACCACAGAGAGTAAAACTCCAACTCTTGGTAATACTAGTAATTTCTCCTCTAGTTACAGAAGAATCTCAGCAATGTTTCAGACTGTACTCATTTGCCAAGAGAAAGTCTGGAATCGAATGCCAAAGACTTTAATGTGGACTCATAATTTCCTACAATTCCTCCAAGACCATCTGAGGAGATCTGCCAGGAGGTATGCCATCTAGAATCCATTTACAACTCTATATTCCGACTGTATGTCAACTGTGGTCTCATTTGTTACAAATTTTAGCTCTTTTAAAAAATATTTTAGGATATTTATACTACCGTTCAAAATGTTGTGGTTGGTAAGATTATTTAATGTTTATAAAGTTGCATAAACATGGCCATTATTTTAAGTGGCTGTCTTAAGAACCGCATGTTTTCTTAGGAAAACAGAAAAATCAGAGGATGAAAAAGGTTGCTCATTGCTGTCAAGGAGATCTCATTTGAGATGTTTTTTTTCCTATGGGAATATTTACAAAGCTGAGATCTGTTTAATTTATCAGCTCTTATATGCATTTTCTTGGAAGACAGCAAAAGCCACAGAGTTTCTATATTCATTTATGATCCGAGAAAACCTCAGCAGTGAACGAATCTGCAGCAGAAATGATATTGTGCTCTAGGAAATGTTATTACGGAGAATTAAAGTGATTTCTTACTCTTGGTTTGTGTAATAATGTCAATACAGGCCCACTGTGGGATTGCCCCCCTCATTATGATAATTTTGTGTGCAGCTTCTTAACCAACAGCATAATAGCCCATCCAAAGTATTGTCAATGCATGAAATAATTCCCTTTTAAGTGACTCCAAAATAAGGGCCCCTTCGCTGCCAAGCAAATTTCACAAATAATGTTCAGCTTGAATGTCCTGAATTGTTATGGCCCTTTTTTACCCCCACAAAAACATTATCAGACATGAACCTAAAATAATCAGCTGCTCATTCTGGCTACTGCTAATTTGCCTGCTTAATGATGTAAATTAACACCCACGAAACACACACACACACACATACACACAGACTCTAGGTTCTGAGGCATGTGGTTCCTGTTTTAATTACATTGGATTTGCATAACGATTTCCCATTAAGCGATTCCCCAGTGACCCTACGCAGATAGGGGAAATTGCTCTCAAATGCCCACCCCATTAACAACGAGTCTGACGTCACTCCCTGTCCATCACTGCCGGCGACGCGGAAACCACTTGCTGAAAACAGGCCTACAGAGAGTGACGGAGTGGCTCATGGGTAATGAAGTCGCTAATCACTTGCAAGTGAGCTGGTTTAGACGCGGACGGGGCGGGAGTGTTTTCATGCTCGTCGTTACTAGAAGATGTTAGTGGTCTCCCAGCATACAGGGGGTCTTGATAAATCCACTTGTAATGCGTGTGCCATTACAAATCACTGCAAAATCCTGAGCAGATTGTAAATCATAGCGAAACAGTTTATTAGCACAGTGCCAGTATACATTTATTTATTTGAATGCATTAATGAGAGAGCGATTGCGTGTGTGAATTAGTCCCATCTGTTTGTGCAGCTCTCTTTATTAATAGAGAAGCTGTGGGTTGCAATTACTTCAAAAGCAGAAAGAAATATATGTTAAAATAAGTTATTGTTTTCGTTTATTTGTAAGTTTTTGAGACACTTGCTATTTTGTAATCTTATAAATTTAAAGATTACAATTAGCAAAGTAGGCCTATAAGCAATAGCACAAATAAATCAGGCTTCAGGTACAGAAATATAATAATCAAAAACCATCTTTATTAAATACAGACTGATCATTTTACAAGCTTCAAAAGTTATTCAGTCAAGAGCAGTGAGTGATTTTCTCTTTGACGTTTTTTGTTGGATTAACATTAAAGACGGACAGCAGCTGGTAAGCGGTTGCTTTAAGACATAATGCATGAATCCAATGATACACAGCTGCTTTCTTTCTATACTGTTTATGCTCACGATATAATCAATTGTTTTCAATGACACTCGCCGAGATATCATGTATATGTTGTATGTATTTTTCCGTTCAAGTGCATAAAAAAGCCAAAGTGATGGTGCTTTAGGGCTTGTGAGTTGTGGGAGATTCGGCTTATAAAAGTAAAATAAAGGAAACAATATTGGATTTACAATATTAAAGTAAACATGAAATTGATTCTTTTTTGGAATATTGCATTATTTATTATAAATTATTTATCCGGGCACAATATTATTTAATTAATGTGCCCTTGTAATATTTAATCAAACTAAAGGTGCATTCAAGAATTGCCGTAATTACGAGATTCTGACTGATAAAAAGCGTTCACATATAGAACTCATAATTTCAACTAGAAAACTCTGAATTTTCCGAGATACTGTAGATTCATAAAGTGGCGCAGGTATGACATCTTAACTATGCTTTGATGTTTTGTTCAACAAAGTAATCTGTTATCTTCTTACTTATTAAAAACATCTGTTCACAAAAATTAACATAATTGCTTGAAACTGTGCGTTTGAGTCTTATGAGTTATGCTTACCACATGCTTTATTTCACACATAAATTGAAAAACTCCATTATAAAACCCCATAGGAAAATCTTGAAGGAACCAGCAGCGAATTAGATCTCCGAGTTCTATAGACAACTCTATTTTGGCGTTGATATTGCCATAAACGCATAATTACGAGGAGCTGCATGTAGAATGTAATGAGATGTAATTGTGTGCGGCATAACTTTTCCTCCCTCTTGCAGTGACATCTCTTCTCTGATGATGCGTTTACAGGTGCGAGGGCGGGGCAACCTGTCAATCACATGAGATCGACCAATAGCAAACCACAACCATTCAACGTTCTGAACAGAAGTGCTACCCAGCGGTATCATTTAGCTCAGGAGCGCTGCAGAGTACCGGTTAGCGAGATGCACTTCATTGCATTATGCTTGACTGATCAGAGAAAGCTGAGTCGTCGCTGGCGTCGTTCTCTCTGCAGGGTGTTGTGTGAGCTGTTAGCCTGTGGGACACTCGCTCTGTTTCTGTCTTCACCCCAGCTCTCAGGGGGGAGTCGACTGTTTAACACGGATGAGAGCACCCGTTCCCGGGGCAGAGAGAACATGTTTTTCTTGATAGGAGACAGAAGCGAGGAACTTGTTGCTGTGTTTTGACATGCATTTTTTTTAAACTCATATTCATGAGGTGTTTATCTGAACTGGGGCATTTTCAAAACAATCTTACGCCGTATCATGAGGAGCATCCGAGGTTGTGTTTCCCCCCGTAGAATCAGGAACAGCCTTTATCTGACCTCAAACAGGCCCAGTGTGATAGGACCAAACAAACATCAAACGCACACATACGCACTGGGCCCGGCTATCAAATATTTAGTTCGCGCTGCACTTGATCATTATGCTAATGGGATTTGAGCTATTGAGAGAAACATCTGCCCTCAATCCACTGCTCATGTGGATAGTAGCTTTGAGTAAAAAGGGGATCAGATGAAAGAAAATCCACTGTTCCCTTATGATACCTGCAAGTGCACATGAAATTGTTTTCCGCTGCTTTTTATTATCAGTGGGAGTGCTAAATCTGAAGTACTGAAAGTTGATTGACAGTACACTATAAGGTGACCTGATTTCTGAAATGAGAATTTTGACTATGGTAAAGTTAGTCAAAAGATAATTATCAATGCACACATTGCAACACCCTTATTCCCCTCCAATAATGTTCGCTTACAGACATGTTGCACATTTAAAACAGTGTGTGAGGCAACATTTCTCCACATTTACATTGCTTCTTGCATATTTCGCAACACTTTTAATGTTAAAAGAGCTAGCAAACACAGAACGTTCCCCTAACGTTCCCGAATTGTCCCATGTGGTTATTTTTTTGGAAACCAAACAAGAACGTTATAGGAACGTTCCATGTAGGTTATTTTTAGGTTCCATTTTTATAATGTAAGAAGAACATTCCGGGAACGTTCCCCTAACCTTAAGGGAAAGTTCTAGGAACGTTCTGGGAACCAAAAACTAACGTTCCCAGAACGTTCCCAGAACCTAAATTTGTTTGCTGGGCAGTTGTATCCAAAACAGATGAACGTGAATCTAGAAACATTTTATTACGTTGGTTGTTAGACCTACGTATCACAGCAGTTCAGAAATTAAATCTTTGGTGAGTGGCCTATGAGTAATGCTGTATCGCACTTGAAACCCAACCCAAAACCTAACCAATAATGTTAACAAAAGCAATCGTGAGATCAATATGTATTGTGTCATTTTAGCTTGCTTGTACAAATACAAATGACTCATGACTGGAGTACTTTAGCACTCTGATCAGTGATACAGGAACCATTCAATAAAAGTGCTTAGAATTACATGGGGTTCTAAAACAGTGAAAGTGAACCATCCCTCCTGTGTTCATTTTAAGCTTCCCAAACAATAACCCCTACACTACAATCCACCACTAGGGGTCAGAGATCGACACATTTGCACAAAAGTGCACTGAGGAGAACAATGTCTATAATAATTCCAACAGTATCATGTTCCCATTTATCTCAATCTCAAACCCAAGCCCTTCACTAGCAGCCATCCAGAGCTAATATAGGTTGCCTACTATAGTATAGGCCTAGTATATATATAAAAAATTGTGATTTATATGTCTACTTGGCAAATATGTAATATTGTAAGAGCACTTTATGAATGGCTGAGGAGAATTACGGCATTTACCAGCAGGGTCTAACCCGAATGTGCTCAACAGCAGAGCATTGACACATTGGTGGAAAATAACAGGTTGCAGTGATTAGCAATGAAAAAAAAAAACGTCTGATTGTAACCAAGATTCAGCTTTGCAACTGTACAGTGGTATAAAGCACAGACATATTCGTCAATATACAAAACTATATAGTAAACTAGAGGAAATTGGGGCAGAAAAAGAAGGCATTCATTCACAAAGCAAACAGCTGAAAGCAGTTGAAGTAGTGCACAAATTAATTGCTTGCAGATTGTTACATCAGTTCATTTGAGATTTTTTTAAACCATTGAACCTTGTTGCATGTGGTCTGGTCCACTAACTTGGATTTCCATGGCAACTGAACGCATCATCACCCTGTGTCTGATGGCTGGCTTCAGCGGGAGCTCCTGTTCCTCCTGTTCCCTGCGCGCTTTTCATGCACACTCACAAGTGTTGTAGTTTAGAATATCCACACACACTTTTTAATGCATACTTTAGTGTTTTTGCTTGTTTCTTTGTAGAATGCATTACGACTAGTAATTTTCTTTTTTGTTTTTTTCATTCAAAGGCTTTTTTGCATTACCTTTTGATTGAACCTGTCCTTGTGTACAATGCCAATCAAAGAGATATCTCTGGAGTTTTCATGAGTGCATCAGGGTGACTTTAGGTGCTGAATGACCCTTAAACCAGAGGAGTCAGCTAGGCTGGCGGATCGCTTTGACTCCAGCACCCCTTATGGTCATACGGGTCTAGTCTGGTGCTGTGTTCCGTCATCGGGACTGATGGAGCATGAGACGGCCAAAAAACGCTCCACTGAGCCGCAGATGCCTCAGACGGACAAGGTCACCAAAGAGCAGACGCTCGACAGACGAACCACCACCATGCCTACAGTCTCCAGAGTCGACATCAGCATTACTTCTCACATCAGGAGGCCAGAAGATGAAGACTTAATTATGCACCATACTGGAATAATCAGAGCTGAACTTGAATTTCAGTTAATTTTAAACTATTATTATGAGACACTAAAAAATGTATAAAAATAAGAACATCTTATGATATTTCTAATACGTATGCAGCTAGACTGTACTATGTCCAAATTTGGACTATGCACTACTATTTATAATGTACTAATGCTAGAGTGGACTATATATTACTTACTATGGACTGCTATTTTATTTTATTAAGTACTACAACTTGAGTGTACTACAATATCAAGTATGCATAACTAGTACTGTAAATTCGACATAATGCGTCACGTGTGACAATTATCTTGTATTGCTTTTAGTATTGGTACATTCTAAATAGGATCATTTTAGGAAGGTTTTGTATTTCTTTAAGGGATAGTTTACCCAAAGTTGTTCCAAACCTGTATGAGTTTCTTTGTTCTGTTGAACACAAAAAAAGATATTTTAAAGAATGTTGGTAACCAGACAAGTGACGGTAACCACTGGAAAAAAAATGCTATGGAAGTCAATGGGTGCCATAAATTGTCTGGTTACCAACAATTTGGTTCATAATATCTCTTGAAAGAAACTCATACATGTTTGGAGCAACATGAGGGCGAGTAAATGATGACAGAATTTTCATTTTTGGGTGAACTATCCCTTTAAAATAACATAACTGAAACAATGTTCTAACAGAGTTCATTATTTGAGCCGGCAGATCTCCACCTCATTATAAACAAATCTGAAAATACATTTGGGAAATTCATATATCATCGAAAGGGGGCTGCCAATTAGCTTATGACCCAGAACAAAATTACTTTCTGCATTGATCATGATGATTAGAAAGCCTTTCATCATAAACTGCCTAGACTGCATCCATCAACAGATGGACCCTATCTCACCATGAATGAACCCACAAAAGAATTCAGGCATTATAAATTGTGACCCTGGATGACAAAACCAGTCTTATGGGTCATTTTTTGGAAATTGAGATTTATACATCACATGAAAGCTGGATAAATAAGCTTTCCATTGATTTATGGTTTGTTATGATAGGACAATATTTGGCCGAGGTACGACTATTTGAAAATCTGGAATCTGAGGGTGCAAAAGATGTAAACATTGAGAAAATCGCCTTTAAAGTTGTCCATATATGTTCGCGATTGTGCTGCATTCTCTCACAAAAATAAATGTTTTATATATTTACGGTAGAAAATTTACAAAATATCTTCATGGAACATGATCTTTTCTTAATATCCTAATGATTTCTGGCATAAAAGAAAAATTGATAATTTTGACCCATACAATGTATTGTTGGCTATTCCCACAAATATACCCATGCTACTTAAGACTGGTTTTGTGATCCAGGGTCACAATTCATTAATTGTGTAAAATGAAAACAGATACCACCTCCACAAAGTCACAATATTTCTTTTTGCTTATAGAGCATATAGTGGAATCCCTCGCTGTTGATTTTTTCTTCTTCAATTCGCTTGTCCTAATAGTGGGGTAGGAAGCAGACGTCAGTCCTGAAGAGGCCTGGGTAATTATCAGGGGCCTCCGCTGGAAAGCCTGCTCGGGCTGCATTCTCCTGGGCTTCAGGTGGGCTGTGAGTCTCCTCATTTGTCTGCTTCAACCTGTCAGAAGAGAAACTCCAAACACTGTGTTATTACAGCCAAGAAAGTTCCATGTTCACAAAACTCATGGGACAAATTCTGACATTTCCTATTTCACAGTACAGATCCCCTCTGAAAGGCAGGATACTAAAATTAGTCTTATGGCAACAGTTCACAATAAGGTTCACATGCATTAACTATTTAATACAGTATAGACTTATTGGCTCTGCCTCGACGACACTCTTCTCCGCTCCTCAAATACATTAACGATACGAAAACGAGGTTTAGTCAAAGCTCTTTTTAAATACTTTTCATTGGTTAGATATTTGCAAAACTCACAGATAGACATAAAGGGTGACCAATAGTAATTATTTATGAAAAATAGATTAACAATGCTTATTATGTGTCTCTTTCACTACATGTTGTCATATAAACAACCAGTTAGTACAACTCTGATTGAAATCTCAACATACCACATTAATAACCAATTCAAGTAAGTTTGGGAGTCTTATTGTGTGTTTAATTCATCAAAAAGAATAGGCGCATCTGTTCAGGGAATAAGATTGGCTCTGCACTGGTTGTGGTGTTGTTGATTCTCTAAAAAGAATCACAAAATTTCTATGGACATAAAAATTTTGTAATATGATTTCACACTCTGTGGAATCCTTTAAAAAAAATACAACATATAACAATCCAAAATGTAAAAATGCAATCTACTCCACTTTAATGCAATTTTGCAGATTTAAAGACTTATCAATCTTCTATTGGCTGCACGTCTTTAGGTGAAACGAATTCACAGTTCTCCAAAACTTTAACATTGGAACGCAGCGAATGAGCTCACGTTTCCTGTCTCCCGCATTAGCATGTGTGTGAATGGAAGTCATGGAACGAAAAAGTATAGTCTTTATTTTGGTTAAGCTGTTTGTTTTTATGTACTAAAAAGAACTGACTTCATTTGTTGGAAGTCCAACTACACTGGTTGTGCTTTATGTATTTGTTCCACTAAAAATAGGAGCATTTGTCAAGTGGATTATTCCCACTCGCATTTTCGCGCTGTTGATTCAGTAACTCTGTTTTGGCGATTACATTGCAGGAAACCCTGTATTTTAGTACCATGTTAAGTGCGTATCAGCGCATGTGCAAGAACCATTAACGCCACCCAATATCATTCAGAAATGGTATTTGTATTTAAATTAACCCATTATTATTCAGTTCTTGGTTTAGGCTGTAAAACTAATACATTTAGCTCAAAAACCTCAAAGATTCTCTGATCAGAGAACTGTCTTGTGTTCCTCTGTCTTGCTCAAAGGCAATTTAATTTTTTGCCAATATATTGTCCATAAAGCTGTGCAGTGGCGTTTCCATGTTTGCGGCTCCCTCTGGCACAGATACGTCTTATAGAGCATTTTCTTTTATCACCCAGCACTTATTTCACCATGGAGTAATACACCTCAGGGGAGCAAGTGTGACGTAGTGACACTTACGAGCAATTCCAATAAAGTCAGGGCCCTGAACCGGGACAGTTTTTCACCCATAATGACTGCATTGGCTCCACAGCCGGGGCCACGGTGCCAAAGAAAATGTGTCTTAGAAGAAGACGACTTAACTTTTTATCATGCCAATGTATATCTTTAGCTGTCACCTTTATCTTCTGCTCCTTGTCTTTCTCTGAAAGAGCTACGCTTAAGGTGGGTGTGTTGAGCAACACAAATCTGGAGCCGGCGTTTCACTTTCTGTTCTTCATTAAGCTAAGTGCAATGTTGTGTTAACCTCCGTATAACCTCCCTCATATTGTTCAGGACTGAAAACCGTTTCTGCACCCAACAGCTAACAATAGTTCTTAAACGGATTGAGCAAAAACAAAAAGTAATAATAGAGAAGGATGGCGTTTCAAGCAGCAGGCATCTTGGGACTTGGCTCTTCTTTGACGCAATGCAATTGAATTTCAGATCGTCATCAAAGCCATTTGGTACGAGCGTCGTTCTCTCTGAACACAGTCGACAGCTTCATGAAACATTGTAATAAACTGTATGCGCTGCAGAGGAACTCTTTATGAGATATGAGGCGATAATTAATTTGACTGCTATCTATTCTGCTTCTCAAGACACCCCCGATTGAAAAGGACAGGATTCATCAAAGGAGAAATAGGACCCTTTTTTGAACCATGGTCTTCTGGGTTGTGCCTTTTTCTGTTTGTGCAGTGATAATCATGTCTAATAATGGGCCTCTGCTAGTGTGGGAAACACAGATGCTATCAGTTGTACAAACAAGAATGTCCTTGGAGTTATTCTCATTCAAATGATACTTCACATCACAAGATAGACATATTCAATGAACTGATACCATATTAATACCATTTACAAAAAGATAAGGACAGATAGGCGTTAAAGGGACAGTTCAGCCAAAAATGAAAATTATGGATCTACGCATTTACTCACCTGGCATGACTTTCTCTTTTTTTGAAGCAGCACAACCACTTTATGATAAACAAAGCAAAATATATGAGGTAATCACTCTCAAATTAAATCACATTTATAAAATCAGAATCCAAAAAACCTCAAACCTTATTGGTTTTTATGTGACTAAAAGTCATGATGTCGTAACACAAGCACCAATAAGGTTTCAAGGTGTTGACGTTTTGTCATGTGTGGTTAGACTGAAAAAACAAAAGATAAACAAAATGAAAATGCACAAATATTCTGAATTGAAAACAAATACATCAAAATATAACGTATTTATGCACTGGTATACATTGGTATTGCATTCCAAACATGGCAATTGTAAGAGTTTTATTGAAGCTGGGATATTCAGGGATTAATCTGTAATAAGAAGGATTGGATATTGATCCCCTAAAACCGCATGATCCGGCAGACATACAGGACAAGCTTGATTGCTCATGATTGGATGAGCAAGGATGTTTTTAACCTTTAATTGCAGCGTTTTAGTTTGCCGTGTTTTAACAGTTGGGAACAAACACAGGTGGTTCATTCCACGTAATTAACCGTCTGAACATCAGGATTAACATTTATGTCATTATTCTTACGAAACGTCCTGTAGCTGCCATTTCAGGAGCGCAAGGGAGCAGTACATCATGTGAATCTCTCTCTCTCTCTCTCTCTGACTGACTCATGAATAACGAGTAATTATGAGACGCTGATCCACCAGTAGCGCTCCACTGTGATGTGATTATAGATAAAGGGGGTGACCTTCGCGTGCCTGCTCTCTTTTGCCCTCAGTTCAACCTTAATCAACACAGATCAGTTCAATTTACTCCGCCTGCCATCTCTGCGTAGGCCGGGACAGCAGACAGGCTGAAGGCGAGTCTGACACCCACAGCTAGTCTTCAGTATTGTACCGCAGTAGAAAGTGATATCCGTGGTGCTTCCAGGGCTATGGGGGTTATGCCGAACGCCCAGCGTTCGAACCGGAAAACGTGTCTAAGCATTTCCGGTTTTCACTTCTGTACACATCTGCAGCGGTATCTGTTAGGTGATCTCTGAGGTAACTGTTCATTTTGTCTTAATTTTTCGCTTATTGTAATAAAATTCTTATTTCTGATCAAAATGTTGTGAATTTGTTTTAATTAAAATGTCACGAATGCTGAAATAACAAACGGGAACATCCAAAAAATATTAGCTACTGGACTCTGGACGTCCGTTTGGCAATACGGTGTACATCTGAGAAGTACATCTGAGAAAAGGTCGCCATTACTGTAGGGTTGTAGACGATAGACGATAGTATCAAAGCTCAGTCCGTTTTTACTTTCACTTTCAGAGAATGAGCGCGTTTACAACATGCACGTTCTTAATTAACCCGATTATACTGAGTAAACTGACAATGCATGTGGTCTTGTAAACGCATTAGTTAGCCCGTTTTCCTTTATCGGAGTCAAGTCATAAGTTTATGTATAAACCGAGCGACTCGGCTGATTTTTGCCCCTAGGCTCTGATTTCCCCCGGCATTTAAAACACATTAACCCGCGTTCTTTGGGCTTATTGAAGTGCGCATTATGTGAAGTGCATGGTGCACTCTTAAAACGGATGTGTTAAAAACAACACAACCTGTGTTATATCTTAACACACCTGTGTGTCTAGTTAAGGACAACACATTTTGTGTTACTTTTAACTCAACCAGTGTGTTATTGTTCTTAACACAGGGAGTGTGTTAAAATATTTAACACACTAATGTGTCATAAATGACACAATTTGTGTCAAAGATGTGTTATTTTTGACCAGTTAAAATAAACGCAAAACAAAAAAAAGCATTTAAAAAAATATATATTTATTAAAACTTTACGGCTACATTTTCATGTCACTTGAATTTCATAAAGACATTTTTAAACAATTTTATATGTTGGATTTACAGGTTTTATATCAGCAGCATTGCTCAAATTAATCACTTTGTATTAATTTGTTCTTTGGACTGCATAAGCATACAAGTGTGGGTGAAAGTACAGTGATAGAACTTTAAGAAAAACTAAAACAATTTCTTTTTCGAATTGAGAAAATGTGTAAAACTTCACCAAAGAGACGCTCCTAGTCACAGTTTAAAGCAAGTACACAACCAGTTTGAAATGTCTGACCGAACACACCAACAGACTGAGAAAAATGAACAGGGCTACATGTCAAGTTCATAGCCAAAGTCTCTCATGTTTTCAACAAACAGAACACTTTTTTCCAACCATGACTGGAAAAACATTTGGGATAGTGGAATGGTGACTTTGTCATTCTCGGCCACAATGATGTATTGCTCTGTAGAACTTGGGGCTCCTAAACAGACACTGTGGGGTTGATGGCTTTCCACCGTTGTCTGGGAATTATCCAGGAGGCTGGAGATGCTGGTTCCAGCCTGTAAAAATAAAAATAAATGTTATAAAATCCATTTTTTTGCAACAGGAATACCACAAAAGGAGTAGCAAAAGTCAGAGCGCTAGGATTTGAACTTGTACTGCTAGATCTGAGAGGTTGTATGTGCCGACTTGACATTGTGCAGCGAAACTGAAGTAAAGTGCAAAAGTAAATGTCGTAAGCATTTGTGTATGTCATTTTCTTTCTGTGAATGTCATTTAACACATTTGTGACTATTAATCTTCAACTTACAATTCAAAACACGGATGTTTTGATCATTGTCTGTGTGTGCAAATGGAAGGATTCAGCTTTTCACATCAGAGCTGTAAGTGTAAATTTCAACTTACAAATACGAATGTTAAAATTACAAGTTCTGACATTCAGATTTTCAGAACAAAAATAACGACTTTCTTCAAGTATTCATTTCCTTCTCTGTTGGCCTGGAGAAAGTTCACGTAGTGTAACAGCGCAGCGCTTCTGTGCTGTACGTCACACGCATCACACACATGACCAGTGTCGGCCAATAGTGAGCCTACGTGTGACGTACAACACAGAAGCGCTGCGCTGTTACACTACGTGAACTAGCTCCAGGCCAACAGAGAACTAAACGAATACTTGAATAAAGTCATTCTTTTTGTTTGTTTTTTTGCGCACAAAAAGTATTCTCGTCGCTTGATAAACTTAAGATTGAGTCACTGTCGTCACTTGGAATATTTTAACGATGTCTTTAATGACTTTTCGGGGCTGTCAAGTTTCAGTCCCTCAGAAGCCTATGGAGGAGTGACCCAGCTCTCAGATTTAATCACAAATATCTTCATTTGTGTTCCGAAGATGAACGAAAGTCTTACGGGGTTGAACATCATGAGGGAGAGTAATTACTGACAGAACTTACATTTTGGGGTGAACTATCCCTTTAAGTTGCAAAACTGACAAACAAAAATAAAGCTAACATAAAAGGACAATTAAGTTGCTTACCTGCTTAATGTCCAAGAGATAAGCAAGGGCTGACTTTGTACTGCATTTGGCCCACCCTTTGCTCCTTCCTGACTCAGTAGGGCGAAGCAATGTAATAAGAATTTGAAGACCTCTGTAAGATGAATCTGTAGTATGATAGAAAAACACAAAATATAATGACATTGTTCATGGCTGGTATAATGGCTGACTTTAAACTCTTTGAACTACTAAAATCAATGGTGTCCACTGAAAGAAAAACAAAATGTTGCTAGAACGAGCAAAGTAGCCTACCTTCATTCTCGTCAGTTGGCATGAGCAGAGGATTTTTTTCACTATGGCATCTTTTGCAATTTTGGAACAATATTTCCTTCCCATTTTCGAAGAAAGAGGTCAGCCTTCCCAGGACACATTTTCCAAACTCAGTGTCAAGCTACAACACAGGATAGAATACACAATTACAAAACTGTTTCCTCATTATTTTCACAAAATATTGAGTCTTTTCGAGTCAAGTTTATGCAATCTTAACTTCAGAGAGGCATTGTGGGCCATTCCAGGTTATGAAAAAAAAAAAAATTATGATTTTAATTAAACTGAATGAAGAAAAATAAGAGCTGGGGCTTGATTTTAGTGCATCTCTAGCTTGCAGCAGACTGATTGTTGGAGGGGAGTGGTTAAAAGATTTGCATAGATTCATTTTTCACCATATTGTGTGCTACAAAGTAAAAAAAAAAAAAAAAAAACATATTAAATACATGTGGACTATCTACTTGCCATGTCCATTTGCTGACAAGACTAATTATATCTATAAGGAAAAGCCAAGCAAAACACAAGTCCTTACCATGTACAAATCGAGGATATTCAAAAATCTTTCACTAGTACAGCCACTAGTGTTTTCGAAGTGTCCTCCATTTGAAGCTGCAAAAGGGCACACAAAAACACCAATCTGTTATATATAATGCTATACTGATTAAGCAGTATTCACATTCATCATTTAAAAGAGTAACTTAGTTAACAAGCAGTGTAAGAATGAACAATATCTATTTATTTACGAAAATATCAAGCTAGCATGATAAACTTCAAGATATACAACACATGTATCTTTTGATCTTTGTCTCGTATTACAATGCACTCTTAAAAGGATGTTGAAAACAACACAACTTGTTGAGGACAACACAATTTGTGTTACTTTTAACGCAACAATGTGTTATTCCTGCTAATTTTCTACACACCAATGTGTTATTATTACACAATTTGTGTCAATTACGTAACCGAAATGCGGAAACTGTGTTAAAATATTAAAATTAACACATCCTTTTTGAGATGGAGAAGTACTAGATTGTCAACGTCAATCAAATGTTTACCGTTACCTTGATAAATCATGTTATTATTAAAGGGATTTAACAAAACATCAATACATTCTGTTGTTTAATGAAAGAGAGGCGACAGATAGGAATTAAAGTGGTAACGGTCACTTTGTCAAACAGCGTTTTATCAGACATCATGCCATTTGCAACAAATCAAACAAAGAAAAACAAAATTCGTTAAAAATGAGTTCTCTCTAGAAAGTGAGGGACAAACCTAACGTTACCAAAGTATATGAGGAGAGACATAAAAATAATTTGTGAAGGACTAGCAGCTAACGGTAACGTTAACTATCAGATGCGGTTGCTGCTTGGTTCAACACTGACTCTCGCGTCAACGGGAAATACCCGTACACAGAAGAGGTCGCTAACTAAATCCACATTTGACCGTCTAAAAAAATAACAATAATAAAATACATTTAACAATTTATATTTGTCAATTTCTAATAAAAAATAAATCGAAATAGCCTACCTGACGTGTGCATCCAAGTCATCCATTGATGGAAAAAGAGGCGCGAACTTGCTTCTTGAGGCGTGAGTGACGTTGCAGCAATGTGATTGGATGATAGTTAACACATATTGTGTTGGACACACTGTGTTGTTTCTCTCTCTCTCTCTTTTTATTTTATTTTACACATGATCAACTTAAAATGACACAAAATGTGTTAAAATAGCCATAACACAAAAAATGTGTTATTAATTAACACATCCTTTTTGAGAGTGTGCACTGGTAGGAGTACATCGCAAACTCCGACTCTTTCTTGACCAAGAAATTATTAAAACGTGTTCTCATGCAGAAGTAAAGTCAAAATGCTGCATCTGCAACGGCATGAGAGGATAATGCGTGTCAGTAACGCTCAATTTCCCGCTGACATGTTGAAATACTCAGTCAGATACAAAAATGATTAGGATCTTTTTTTTTTTTTTTACCTCGATCACTATACCGGTAAATAACCTGATTTAGCATATTAATAATCACTCCACCTTTGCTAGCAAAATAGAAAAGATTATCATATATAAAACGAAGTAATAAAAAAAGCAAATTAATAAGTAAATAAGCAAATTAATAATCAAATAAGTAAGCCCCGTCCCCCTCACGATAATATCATGTATCGCCGATCTCACAGGTTGACGATAGGATATGGAAATTGAGCATATTGCCCAACACTATTACTGTTTTACCCTATGTGTTTACCTCAGCAGCTGACGGCCGGAAGTAGTTATACCCGTTTTGTAGAACCCGGAAGAATGTTGCGCATAACCCCTATTCGGTTTCAAAGCACAGTGATAGTTTTGTTGAAAACACTTCGAGCAAAACGTCTCAGGCAAATTCGCTATTAATCAAATGCTATTTAAGGTGTCCAACCCTGTAGGAAAGAAAAATCTTTTTTAACTTCTCTATTGTTTCTCCTACAATGACATTAAATGGAGAGCAACTTGAATCTTGTCTCTCCTGCTTCTCAGATTTTTTCCTGAGGAAAAAAAAGCCCTGAAAAACTTTAATACGACTTATCTGAAGTTTCAGAAGACATCTTAACAATGTTCTAACCTATTCTCAGATCTGCCAAGATCAGAGATTTCAGTGTGAATCCAAACTTTTCTGTCTGTCCATCAGAGGATGTTTGATGTTTAATATACACCTGTGGAGAGAGAGTTTGGACCACTGAGATTTCGCAGTGAGCGGAGATACTCAGCGCAAGTGCTTGACATGTCCTGGCACCTGCCCTCATAATATTTGTCAACAATTTTATTTATATTTATCCCAAGTAATTTTAGGTGAAAACAAGGTACTATTGGTAACTAAAACTTAAACCATAAAAATAAAGTTCACTACTTGAAACGAAATGATATATTAACTGTTAAAATATAATATAAAAACTTGATCAAGGCATTATTTCTCATTTTCATTTAGTACTAAAATAAACTACACTAAAATCGTATAAAAACGATATAGGCACAACTAATAAAAAGGACAAAAACCCAACAAAATGACAAAATATTAAAATAAAATCTAATAATATATAACAGTTAGTGTCAGGGTTGCTGTGCAGGTTACTGAAGACGAGGACAGAATGAGCTCAATGAAGATGCTTTATTCATTAACTTAACTATCAAAAACCAAAAGAGAAAACATTCCAGGACTTCAAGAAACACAACCATACATCGACGACGATCGACAAACACTGAGGGAAAACACAGGGCTTAAATACACTGAACCAAACAAGATAATTAACTGAAAACAGGTGCATAAAATTGGACACAAACGAGGAGCGGGAAAACTTAACAGGGCTAAACCAAAAACCACAAAGACAGGGGAAACCAAGATCACAAAACAGAACTTAAACATACAGAAACGTGACACTACCTCCCCCCTTCCCGAAGGCGCGACCTCGCGCCGTATAACATCCAAAGGGGTGGGAGGGTGGGCGCCCTGGAGGCTGACGAGGGCATGGTGCAGGTCCAGGAAGCCTCCAGGGCGGAGCAGGCTGCGGGCGTGGCAATGGCGGAGCAGGCTGCGGGCGTGACCAAGGCGGAGCAGGCTGTGGGCGTGACCAAGGCGGAGCAGGCTGTGGTCGTGACCAAGGCGGAGCTGTGGGACCCTCGGGCGTCCAAGGCGGAGCTGTGGGACCCTCGGGCGTCCAGGGCGGTGCTGTGTGACCCTCGGGCATCCAGGGCGGAGCTGTGGGACCCTCGGGCGTCCAAGGCGGAGCTGTGGGACCCTCGGGCGTCCAGGGCGGTGCTGTGTGACCCTCGGGCGTCCAAGGCGGAGCTGTGGGACCCTCGGGCGTCCAAGGCGGAGCTGTGGGACCCTCGGGCGTCCAGGGCGGTGCTGTGTGACCCTCGGGCATCCAAGGCGGAGCTGTGGGACCCTCGGGCGTCCAGGGCGGTGCTGGCTCTTCAGGTGGCCGTGGTGGTGAAGACCCTTCAGGTGGCCAGGGCGGTGCAGACCCTTCGGGTGGCCATGGCGGTGAGGACCCTTCGGGTGGCCACGGCGGTGAAGACCCTTCGGGCGGCCGTGGTGGTAAAGACCCTTCGGGTGGCCATGGCGGTGTTATTTTTTCAGGCCTCCGTGGATCTTTGGCCGGCCACGACGAAGGCGTATAGCGCCCCCCCAAAATTTTCTTGGGGAGGACAGGCTCAGGATCGGGAACTGACTTGACATCAATGGGCTCTGGCGCTGGGTCAACGGGCTCTGGCTCTGGCTCTGGGTCAACGGGCTCTGGGTCAACGGGCTCTGGGTCTGGCGCTGGGTCAACGGGCTCTGGCTCTGGGTCAACGGGCTCTGGCTCTGGCGCTGGGTCAACGGGCTCTGTGCTGGATTGGACCAGCATATCAGGAAACTCGGGGCTGGGCTCAGGCTCTGGTGGGCAGGCGACGGGCTCAGGCTCTGGCGGGTTGGCGACGGGCTCAGGATCTGGCTGGATGTGGCTGACGTGAACCCCAGCCATGGGAGCCTTCTTTTTGGCCAATCGCACCGATATCAGTGGGGGATCAGTCATACCGGATATCATCCGGGGAAGTCCAGGGACCGATCTGGCGACAGGGCTGATGCGGTGTGCAGGCTCTGGTGGGCAGACGATGGGCTCTGGTGTGAGCGTGCAGGTGATGGGCTCAGGCGTTGGCGTGCAGGTGATGGGCTCAGGCGTTGGCGGGCTGGCGACGGGCTCTGGTTGGATGGTCTCTGGCTGGAGTGGGAGATCCTCTAAGTGGTAGTTGGATCCACAGGCCCACAGCGTGTGATCCAAAAACTCCAGGAAGGATAGATTGAGGTCCCTTACCAAAATTATCTGGGCGAGAGGGTCTTTTAGTCCACCCCAGAAACTCTTTTTTAACTCCTCTTCCTCCAGCGTCACATCATCGTATAGACCCAGGTAACGCCCCACATATTCCTCAAGTGAGCGCTCCTCTTGGAAGAGGATAGGTGTTTCAAATGGGCTCACCTCTTTCTTCTTCCTCCTTCGGCCCATCTTCGGGTTTTTTTTTTTTTTTGTACTGGTCGATCGTTCTGTCAGGGTTGCTGTGCAGGTTACTGAAGACGAGGACAGAATGAGCTCAATGAAGATGCTTTATTCATTAACTTAACTATCAAAAACCAAAAGAGAAAACATTCCAGGACTTCAAGAAACACAACCATACATCGACGACGATCGACAAACACTGAGGGAAAACACAGGGCTTAAATACACTGAACCAAACAAGATAATTAACTGAAAACAGGTGCATAAAATTGGACACAAACGAGGAGCGGGAAAACTTAACAGGGCTAAACCAAAAACCACAAAGACAGGGGAAACCAAGATCACAAAACAGAACTTAAACATACAGAAACGTGACAGTTAGGTTACTGAAACAAGTTTTGTTAATGTTAACTAATAAAATAAACAAAGTACTACATGAAAAACTTATATTAGTATATTAGAAAGGTTACTAAACTGAAATAAAAATAAATTGGAGCTATATAGAAATATAGAAAACTAATAAACATGACAAAAGAACATAACACTAAAATTAACTGAAAATATAAAAAAACTAATTCATACAACAAAAACTTCATATAAAAAATACGTTAACAGTATATATAGGCCTACAGTAAATAAAATAACAGAATGAAAAATACATGAAATACCCATTTACCATTACATTTTCTTAACAGTCTCTGAGCAAAATGTTTGTTATAGCATTGTTATGGCATGCTTTGATTGCACACTAAAGTGTGTGCCACATCAAATGATAACTAGCGATATTATAGTAGAGACACAAAAAGCTGGGTTTTCAGCACAGCCTTGAGGCATTTTAAATTTTAAAGACGGACGAACTACTTTTTGTAATGAGCATGTTTGTACTTCAAACAAAAATCTGAGCATTATTTCTCCTTCCATGTTTGCCGTAACATTCCCTGTAAGTAAACAGATCAGAGGGATGATATATACGTGCGGCAGAGGCATATGAAGGAGCAGGTGAGTTTGAAGCACTGAAGTCTGAAGAGTGTGAGACCCTCCTCCGTCATGTGTCTGCACACGCCTGTTGTGTGTGTGTGTGTGTGTGTGTTGTGCGGGATGCCTTCCTCTGTCACAGATAAAGTCGTGCCATACGTCTGCTGCCACAGCAGCTGATAAGATGCTCACAAATAACTCGCCTTCCTGAAGCTGTCAGAAGCCTCTGATCTGATATTGCTTTCTTCTCACAATAAAAGCAAAATCTAGCTCATCTGAATTCATGTAAGAGGAGAGGCAACAGAAACAGAGAGCCAGAACATTGTTCACCAACACATGCTTTATTGGCTTGCAAGATTTCTGCGTACGCCTTTTAAAAAGGTCACATGGCATGTACCTGGCACTGATAGCCAGCTGGCCTTTTGAAAACGCTTATTACTTAAATCAGATTTGATATAAACGGTCTAGTCGTCTTAACACCTCGCCTCGAGGCACCGGCTCTTTTCTGCTTACAATCCGCGACCAATTAGCTGTGTGGCAGCAAAGCTAATTAAAATAAGCTAAGCATAATGAATCACCTGCGCTGACAGCGAACTGCCACCGGTGACGAATGCTGTCGTTTGACGCTATCGGCTTTGGCGTTAATCATTGTTACCTTTATCCATGAACGTTAATGGTGGGATTTACAGGGTGTGCTCTGAGACCTCCTGGACGGGCTTAACGCTTAAATCTACTCTTTTCAGCTGAGACGTCATCTGGTGCCTTAAAAGCATTGAGCTTGAATACTCGTCTCTCTTTGCTGACTGATGCTAGTCTTATGAGACAGCAAAAATGCATTAGTGCCAATCGAAAGTGTTTTAATTGTATTCTTGAGTGCTTTCAGAAGGTAGATGGCCAGTTTGACTCAGGTTTGCATGCAGTTTGATGGATGAGAACTAACATTACAATTCCAAAGTCAATTTTTGAAAAGTAGTGGCTAGGATTTTGGGTGTACATAGACTTGTTATTTCCCCTGATGTCCAGAACATTTGCTATCCAGAACTTGATACAAACGGATGAGCAAAAATATTATGACCAGTCACAGGAGAAGCGAATATCATTGATCATCTCCTAACAAGGCCACATATTAAGGACTGCGTAGATTGAGGCTACGTCTACATTAATCCGAATACATTTGAAAACGAAATTTTCATTTCAAAACGCTTTCCGTCCACATTAGCGTTTTCAAGGGTTTTCCAACAGTTTCTCGTCCACACTGACACTTCGGAAAATGCTACATTCTTCTAACTGTGCATGAATAAATTCAATTCAATTCAAATTTATTTGTATAGCGCTTTTCACAATACATATTGTTTCAAAGCAGCTTCATATCGGTACAATATTCAAATGCCTAATTTTTACAGTCCATACTACAACGTGAAAATGGCGTTTTCAGATTCACCCACTTCGGAGAGAGTTTTCAAAAAGCTTGGTTTTCGTTCATAAAAACAAGTCTCAGTGTATGGAAAGCCAAAATGGAGAGAAAAAGATGCGTTTTCAAATGAAAACGTAATAGTGTGGACAAGGCATCTGTGGGATATGCTGGACCAACAAGTTTGATCCACGGTGGCTCATCCCACAGATGCCCATTGAGATCTGGGGAATTTGGAGGCCAGGACAACACCTTGAACTTTTCCTTCTGAAAGAGGACACTTCAACCAGAAAGCGCCATTGTCATGAAGGGATGTACAACAATATTTAAGTAGGTGGCACTCGTAAAATTTATGTCCACATGAATGGCCGGACCCGGGGTTTCCCAGCAGGACATTGCCCAGAGCATCACACTCCCTTCACCGGCTTTTCTTCGTATCACATTGCATCCTGGTGCCATCACCTCCCCAGGTAAACGGCACACACGTACACAGAAAACGGGACTCATCGGACCAGACGACCTTCTTCCACTTCTCCATGGCCCAGTTCTGATGCTCACTTGCCCATTGTAGGCGCTTTTTTTTTTTTTTTTTTGCACACTAAAGTGTGTGCCACATCAAATGATAACTAGCGATATTATAGTAGACCTTATTCCACTTCTCCTGCCAGTTCTGTGCTCACTTTGCCCATTGTAGGCCGCTTTTCACTGTGGCTCATCATAGGCACTCTGATGGCAGAGTGCGATTCACTTTGTTTTGTGACACATTCCTCCATAACCAATTAAAATTTCAGTGACTTGTGCCACAGTAGATCTTCTGTTGGCGGGACCAGACGGTTAACACCTGTTGACGGTTTGTGGTTTGTCAACACTTGCCGTTGTCTCGCCAAAACAGTTTGGGCCTTGTTAAAGTCACTCAGATCTTCATTCCTGCCCATTTCTCCTGCATCCAACGCATTGACTATGAGAACTGATTGTTCGCTTACAATTAATTATTAATTTGTTTATTACAGAAGTTTACACATCAAGTTGTGAGTCGCAAGTGTTCTGATAGTGTTTAGGACAGCAGGGAAAAACAAATAAAAATAAAAGGCAGTTAGACATATAATTGTGCATTGGTTATGACAAATATAAATAGACTCACCAGCTTTAACAATGGAGAAGGCTTTCCTTTTCTTCTTCTGCAGAAGTCATAGGCTGCATTTCTGGTGAAAATTCCTCTGTAAGCTAGTAATTGCCAGATGCTGGTGTGGACTGGTTGTGACATTTCTTTATCCTAACAAATTGTAAAACAAAAGCATATAAGTTAAAGTATAATACGCCACAGGATCACTTGCAAGGATATGCATGAACCACCATGTGTTTTTGAGGCAAATTGGTGGCTGCCAAGGGCATGAAATTATTGAATTTGCAATTGAAGTTGGTGCAATGACCAAAACCAGAAATTAACGTAAACATTGTTAAATCTTCAGTCATCTCAAAGGGAAAACCAAGGTTTATATGGATGATTTTTGCATTTTCTACAATTAAATGAATGATTGACTTCCAAAGCAACATATGTAGAGTAAATCCCAATCTTGCCTTAATCAAAACAATTGTTCTAGTGATTGCACCAAGTTCTTCTGATAGCCTGACCTCAGCTTCTATATGCAGGGTGCATCTTAAGCCCTGTTGATGATACATTACGTTCCCCAGAGCGCAGTAATTACCATGACTCTGTTAGAGCGGGGTGACATATCACCAAAGCAGATGATCACATTCATCTAAATGCCTGTCACAACAGGAAATGATTGGTCATTCCTGAAAGGAGACTGGACAAATGCCACGATATCACAGGGAGCTCAAGGGAATTACCTTGCTGAATGATATTGCGCATAATGAAAAATCACTCATACTGTATGCGCACCACTATTATCATGTTAACATGCTTAGGAAGATGACTGAGGTAAAGCAGGAGAAAAGTGATAAAAGCAACGCTCGCAGATTTGTAAATGTACCAAAATCCCATGATGCTTCTTCCTCATGTCTATCTACAGGCAAGCACTTTTTTCACTTTGTAACATCTGGTATTGTAGGATAAAGATATGATTAATTCTGTTGAGACTTGGTGTATCTCTAGATATGAGATAGAATAAGATATTATTGAAAGATATGATTATTTTAAGTTTTGTTAACCCAATAAACTTGAACGGATGGGCATGAAAGATTAAGAATAGTATAATTCTGTCATTGGATCAACGCCCTTATCAGGGAACAAATAAATTTACTTATTTTGATTTATATTCTTGATGGTGTATATTTGCACAGAATAATATCTTCTTACAGTACAAAGTTGTAAAGCGCTTCAGAGTGGGGAAAGTCACTATGTGACCTTCTTTTTCGCACACTTTTCATTTTTAATGCAGAATTTAATCAATCCCCCCACTCTCTCTCTCATCTGCACAAAGGAAATTGCCATCACTAATGAATGAGAACAAAAAAATGACTAAGTTAGTTTTTAAGCCAAAGTAAACACTGTTTAATTTCTCAGTTAGATTAAGGAGAAGTGTGGACCTGCATCACAATGCAAGAGTGACTGACGGTTAGCATTAAGGTCTGAGGTTCAAATTCAATGCTTGAAAGTTATGCATAATACGGATCAGATTTCAGAATATGCATTTCTAGGCAGGCACTGTGTCACGGTTATGTTTAGTTTCGTTGTGTTTAAGTTTGGTTTTCCCTGTTTCTAGATTTCCTGTGGTTTTATTCATTTATTAGATTTCTGATTAATTACACATGCATATCATTTCGCACACTTATGCTTTATATACTGTACTCCCTGTTTTGTTGAGTTCATTGTCCGGTGTCGTGGTTGTTATTGTTTGCTCCTGCGAGTTTTCTGTTTGGATTTAATAAAGTTTTTGTTATCTACCCCTTTCGCTGTGCGTTTCATTGCAACAACCCACTGTGACACACTTTATGTTGGTTTGAAATAAATTAGGAGAGTTAATATGAAATTTCAAGCAGTGACAGAAGTATTGTGTTGTATTTTAAACAATATGTTTCTAATTATTAGGATAAAATTAACCAAATATGGAAACTTTTAGACAGAGACTATCAAAAGTGGTGCAAGTTACCTGAATTCATTGTACTTCATTTTTTTTAATTACTTTCGTGCTTATGTGACCTCATGATAATTGAAGGTCTACATGGAATATATGTCCTATAAAACCGTTCATTTAAATGTATTTGTCACAACTGCAAAACTAATTAAGTACACAGAAAAAAGTAAGAAAAAGATTAATAATAGGGAAAACAATTATGTCAATGCTTTGGAAAATGCAAAAGTTTCTCAGAGTAAAGCAAATGTTTTGCGAAGGAACACAATGTTTCTTGAAGGAACGCAAATATTGGTTACAATTTATTTTAAGGTGACGTAGTTACATTGTACTTACACCAGTAAGTACTGAGTAATATTAATAAACTAAATGTACTTACTGTATAGTTACCTTAGGGTTTGGTTTAGGGTTAGTTACGTACTTGTAATTATGCATCATTTCTGTTATTACTAGAAAATACATGTAAAAACATGCAACTACCTTAAAATTAGGTATTATATACCCAATTATTTTGTGAATGAATGCAATGTTTCTAGGGGGAGAGCAATTTTTTTGTGTGAGTGAACTCAAAAGTTTCTCAGCGGAACGCAAATGTTTTGGAATATATTTTTTCCTCCCAGCTCATACCTAGTAAATAAAATAAATGAATGCATAAATATAAAAGGATTTTTTAAAAGTTCATGTCCATGTTTTTCCATTAACATTAGCAACTGCAGGAGATTTAACTCAGGACTAGACCCGACAGGTGTCTCATGATGTTTGATCCTATGATCTTCGCATTGTCCATCATTGTAGCATATCCTGGAGTCTGCCAATTATTGTTTGATTTCAAAATCCTTTCTCATAATTTCTACTGCAATAAAGACAAAAGGTAAGTGTTTTTCTCACCCTTGTCATAATCACTTCAATCATCCTCATGCTAATTAAAATCCACACAAGCTTGAACACTGACGGAGAGTCCAAACATCTCCAGTGTTCAGCTGACTATAGCGATACTGACAGTTTGCCGTTTCAACTCGGACTAATCATTTAATTAACTTAAAATACAGATGCTGAAACTTACAGAGGGTGTTGAAGAGGCGAAGAAGGGTCCTTGTCCTTGTGCGAGAGTGTTTAGCATGTTTCTCACAGCTGTCCATTTGCATAGTTGGTCCTGTTGCACCTTTTCTATTTGCTTAACGTCCAATGCTTGAATTCATAAGCGGCATGGTAAAACAACACATGCAGAGATACCACATTTCTGAGATCAGCCATGTGTGCAAGTTTTACTTAAAATCAGAGTAACGTTATGGCGCAGAGAGGTTTATTTTATCATTGCCGAGGGGTTTGAAATATTTATCAGAAGTTCCTTAATTAAAACAGAGAGGGAGGCTTCAAATGTCCTTAATGCTAATCCAATTCACTGAACCTCTGCCAGTGTTACAGCATCTGTCACTCAGTAGTAACCTAAAGCATCATGGGTATCAGCTACGTCCCTCCAGCTGAGCTTGACAAGGAAAGGACGGTTTGTTCTGCCTGTCATTTGCAGTAGTTGTGCTGCAGAGAAAAACAATTTGGGGGTGAAATGGCAGACTGGAACACAAGTCAAACAAAGTAAAAGCAAACTGAACAGACTGCAGAAAACAAAGTGTTGAGTTAGAGTCTATTAATGGAACGTTAAAGGGTTCAACGCAAGTTGTGCTGAACTGAAAGCACTTGTAGTACAATGTTGACTATATATATATATATATATATATATATATATATATATATATATATATATATATATATATATATATATATATATATTATATATATATATATATATATAATATATGTACATACTGAGCTTAACCTGTATCAAAACCGAAGCATTTTTTTCAGAATCAGAAAGGGGGTTTATTCACCCTGAATGTTTGTACAGACAAGGAATTTACTTTGGCAGTTAGGTTCATACATATAACACACAACATATAGGGTACAGGATATAAGAGCACAAAAATACACGTGAGATACCTATTAAAGGGATAGTTCACCCCAAAATGAAAATTCTGTCAGTAATTACTCACCCTCATGTTGTTCCACCCCGTAAGACTTTCGTTCTTCTTTTGAGAAGGGGATTGAAACTTGCTGTCCCAGAAACGTTATTAAAGAAATTGTTAAAATAGTCCAAGTGACTACAGTGGCTCAATCTTAAGTTTATCAAGTAAGAGAAAACTTTTTGTGTGCAACAAACAAACAAAAATAACGACTTAATTCAAGTATTCATTTCTTTCTCTGTGGGCCTCGAGATAGTTCATGTGTAATACGTCAGACGTAGGCTCGCTATTGGCCAACGCTGGTCATGTGTGTGATTCGTATGACGTTCAACACAGAAGCGCTGTGCAATTACACTACGTGAACTATCTCGAGGCCCAGAGAGATGGAAATGAATACTTGAATAAAGTCGTTATTTTTGTTTGTTTTTTTGCACTCAAAAAGTATTCTCGTCACTTGATAAACTTAAGATTGAGTCACTATAGTCACTTGGACTATTTTAACGATTTCTTTAATAACTTTTCGGGGCTGGCAAGTTTCAATCCCTTAGAAGCCTATGGAGGAGTGATCCAGCTCTCAGATTTAATCAAAAATATCTTAATTTGTGTTCCGAAGATGAACGAAAGTCTTACGGGGTTGGAACAACATGAGGGAGAGTAATTACTGACAGAATTTCGATTTTAGGGTGAACTATCCCTTTAAGGCAATGGTGCAAATATGCCTAAAGTGCAAATATAGCAATGAGCTAAGAGTTTATAGTTTAAAGTTAGTGCAACTATGGCAATGTTTAAGAGTTTATAGTTTATAAAATATCGTTTTTTTAACAAGTTGTGGGCTGAGAGGTCATGTTTACCTAGTTGCACTGTATATAAAACCTACAATTTATGTTTTTTTCCCCATTTCAGTTTGTTATGTAACTTATTTACCGCCCATAAACCCCCACAACCCCCCTGCCACAGTAACTCCACTATAGTGTGGAAAAAAGTAATTATAGATAAAGACAATCTATGAACAAAAGGTCAACACAGGATTATTGGTACAATTGTCCCTCTTTTGAGAGCAAAATGTCCCTTCAAAGGTGAAATGGACATTTTTAAAGTTTAAGTCCGGACAGCCTCTGGACAAAATACAACAACTGATACTGTATATGTGTGAAAGAGGCAGAGAGAGAAGAGAGAGCGGTTTACTCATATCCTCTAAGCTAATTTGTGCATACATCCATCTCTACGCTTAGTTAGATACGCTGCTTTGATGAAAGAATGGTCAAAGAAAAAGCAAATCCCATTAACTTAGTTTCCCGCACCTCATCTTTAGAAAATGTGTGTGGTGTGGATTATGAAATACTGTCATAAGCAATTTAATTTTGGCTCTAACTTGCGCTGTACTCTTTATAAAGTAATTTAGATGATATTTACTTTGATGTAAGCATTGTGTGGTGTATATCTCAAAGCCTGAAAGCAAACAGCAGAATTCAAGCGCCTAGAAATTCAGAATATTCTCAAGCTCCCACAGCAGATGTGAATCTCAGAAACAGTTTCAAAAATTGAGATGAAAAAACAAACAAGCAAACATGAAAAGCTCATTTCAACTGAAATATAGAACAAAATGAGCATACTGCTGTGAAGCCACATCTGCCCATCTGTCTCGCTGCATCTGTCCGTCCATCACTGATCTTCCACACTTGTGCTAAGAAAAAACCTGGTTTTGGATCCATGAATGTTTCAGCAGTTCTAAGGACAGAAGAGCATAAAACAAAAAAGCGGTAATAAAATACAACATGACAGAATTTACTGAGAACTTTGTTGATTTGTCATTCCCACACACTATGTTCTAACAAGGCGTGCCGCAATAAAACATCAAGCAGTAAATCACTTCCATATTAATTTCATGTCTGAATCATCCCTGACCACCAACAAGGTCATGTGTTATGACATTTTGACAGATGTTTGGTTTCCACTTTGACATGTTGTGCTGGATCATACTAAAACACACTGTCACACCTATAGTATATAGGACACGGTGTTAGATTAAATGTAAATTGATCTCAGGGATATGATTTAAGGATTTTATTTCTATAAAAGCAATATACACTCACCTAAAGGATTATTAGGAACACCTGTTCAATTTCTCATTAATGCAATTATCTAATCAACCAATCACATGGCAGTTGCTTCAATGCATTTAGGGGTGTGGTCCTGGTCAAGACTCAAGACAATCTCCTAAACTCCAAACTGAATGTCAGAACAGGAAAGAAAGGTGATTTAAGCAATTTTGAGCATGGCATGGTTGTTGGTGCCAGACGGGCCGGTCTGAGTATTTTACAATCTGCTCAGTTACTGGGATTTTCATGCACAACCATTTCTAGGGTTTACAAAGAATAGTGTGAAAAGGGAAAAACTTCCAGTATGAGGCAGTCCTGTGGGCGAAAATGCCTTGTTGATGCTAGAGGTCAGAGGAGAATGGGCCGACTGATTCAAGCTGATAGAAGAGCAACTTTGACTGAAATAACCACTCGTTACAACCGAGGTATGCAGCAAAGCATTTGTGAAGCCACAACACGCACAACTTTGAGGCGGATGGGCTACAACAGCAGAAGACCCCACCGGGTACCACTCATCTCCACTACAAATAGGAGAAAGAGGTTACAATTTGCAAGAGCTCACCAAAATTGGACAGTTGAAGACTGGAAAAATGTTGCCTGGTCTGATGAGTCTCGATTTCTGTTGAGACATTCAGATGGTAGAGTCAGAATTTGGCGTAAACAGAATGAGAACATGGATCCATCATGCCTTGTTACCACTGTGCAGGCTGGTGGTGGTGGTGTAATGGTGTAGGGGATGTTTTCTTGGCACACTTTAGGCCCCTTAGTGCCAATTGGGCATCGTTTAAATGCCACGGCCTACCTGAGCATTGTTTCTGACCATGTCCATCCCTTTATGGCCACCATGTACCCATCCTCTGATGGCTACTTCCAGTAGGATAATGCACCATGTCACAAAGCTCGAATCATTTCAAATTGGTTTCTTGAACATGACAATGAGTTTCACTGTACTAAAATGGCCCCCCACAGTCACCAGATCTCAACCCAATAGAGCATCTTTGGATGTGGAACGGAGCTTCATGCTGATGTGCACCACACCAATCTCATCAATGCAAGTGCTATCCTATCAATAGGCCAACATTTCTAAGAATGCTTCAGCACTTGTTGAATCATGCACGTAGAATTAAGGCAGTTGAGCAAGGGTCAACACAGTTTTAGTTGTGTCCAATAATCCTTAGAGTGTAGATAGATAGATAGATAGATAGATAGATAGATAGATTGATAGGTAGATAGATAGATAGATCTTTACTTTGCATAACTGTTTGAATACCGTTAGACATTTTAAATTCTGCAATTGTCTTGTCAAAATGAGTCTTTATATCTACAAACTGCAACTTTATTACTTATAAAAAACGTACTCACTTTAAATTTAAACTCCCAATTACCTGTTTATGGGATTCCAAAATCTGAAAATGTAGATTGTATAAATATGGTACCAATTTTAATATTATACTTTTATACCAAAGTATAGCTATGGTACCACCGAACTTTCATGTTTTTGACACATAGTTGTCATAGTTTTCTGGACTTATTCATCTTTAGTTTCACTTTCATGGACTTTCAGTTTGTTTTCATTCATCACATGTGTTCCTTTGTTTGATTTTCCTACCACTTATCAGTTGTCAGACACTCATCAGATCACACCTATTGTAATAGTTCCACTTTAGCACAATCAAATATACTTAAGTAAATCTTTAATTGAACTTAAGCACTATTTCTGGATAACTAAAGTGCATTAAGTACAAAATTAGTTGTTCCAATTTAGCAGACTTTACCAGTATATCAATGTAGTATACCAAAAGTAGAATGGCAGGGTATAAAGTGTATAAAGTATATTAAGTATATTATATTAATTATATTAAGTGCATAAATGTATTAGGAGTAAACTTAAAACAAATGTATTTAAAATACATTTTGGTATATTTATCGTTCAGGGACCAGTGCGGCATAAACTGTAAACTTGTCTCTCAAATCTGATTGGTTAATTGAAATGTTGTTCCAGGATCGACAAAGATGTAGATCCAGGAACATGTTGCACTTGGCCAAATCAGGTTCTGCTAAATGCACCAATTTTTTTTTTTTTTTTGTAAGGGACTGAATCTTTCTAAGTTCCTGTGATGGTCATCTTGTGGTCCAATCAGACTGGAGGTTTGAAGTCCCTGACTGTAGTAGGCAACATACTATATTCTCAAACTTACGTTTTCTTGGACAGCCAAGTAAAAGAAAGTCTTCAAAGTCACCCGTTTTCACCCACAGTAGCACTGCACCCTTGATGATTCACATTGTGGGTCGTAATTACTGCTGTGACATTTCCTATCAATTAGGTTACCGGTAAGTCCTTGCTCGGATTTCTTTGTAGCAAAGGTCAACCTCGGCAAAAGTCAAAGGACCGCCATGCTGCACTTTGCAACGGAGCGACTATGGAGGTTATTGCTTCGATTGCCAATAGTTCTTGCAACTGCATCACGGACACAGTCCACATTATAAACCATCTGCAAGCCACCTAATTCAAAGAAGTCGAATGTTTGGAAGGCTACGAAGGGTCCTGCTCACAGTGAGGTAAAATTACAGCATACATCCACACTAACACAAATATATAAATAATGTCAAACAAACAGCTGGCATAATGTCTTACGCACATGAGCAACTTTGAGACACGGCTTTCATTAGCGCCATCCTGCCGCGATCTAATCAAGAAATGGTATGTGAAGATGTCTCCATCGACAGCATTTGTGTTGCATGTAATTAATGAATTTATACTTGAAAGCGCAGAGTTTGTCTTTGTGATGGCAATCGAACAGACTGCGAAGATCAACGGCGCTCCATCTGGCCATTAGTTATTCTCAGTGCTCTGATTCAGTCACACTAACTGCAGTTAAACTTGGACCGTGAATATCAGATAACGGAGAACTGTCGCTGGTCTTGTTTTGCTGTCTGAATATCCCTCATTTGCTCTCATTGTGAACATAGTTACATGTCTGTGTGTAACAAAGCCCAGTTGCTATGGAGAACCTTCTCAAGGGAGCATTGCTGCTGTACAGGCAAGACCTTTATCAGGTGAAATTACAGAAGTGGACTGTTGGCTGCCACCAGCTGAAAGCGTCTTGATTCAAATAACATGGATGATGCGCTCTTCTCTATAACACCGCTCATTAAATTATCTGTCTGCATAGACTGAGTATATTTGTAATTTGACTGTCAAGAACATGTCCAATCATAGCTTTGTGGGCAGAGCTTCAAACATATGGCAACCAGAGTTTATACTCCGTCTCTTTCTTCCAGATCCTGTTCCCCCTTTCTCCTCTCCAGTCATTTCTTGTCTCCCTTCTCAAACTGTCCTATACAAATAAAGCCAGAAAGGCCAATAATATTCTTTATAAACATAATGTCTTCACCCCTAAATTCAAAAGACAGAAAACGGCTACCCTGTAAAACCCTATTTTTAGTTTCATGAAGATGTTTTGCATTGTGCTATCATACTGATGATCCTTATTGGGATAGGGGTTATATTAAGAAAATGCAGAAATATATATATATTAATTGAGTTTCGAAGGTAATATTTTTGCTGCATTCACGCCATGTCATAATTACCGTAATTTCATGATGACTACTCGTGACTCCATTCAGAATTATGCATTCTATGGCAACACTCTCAATAGCCAAATTAATCTGCAGTGGTCAGGTGGTACAAGTAGGAGCTCTCAGAATATTCCCAGGTTACAACTTGTATTTACGACTTCTATGAGGAATGCTTTTTACAAGTTGGAATCCCGTCATTGCAGCAATTACGAAAGACAGAGAGACAGACAGACAGACAGACAACAGATAGATACAGTATAGATAGATAGATAGATAGATAGATAGATGTAGTAGATAGATAGATAGATAGATAGATAGATGTTTTTAATGAAGCCATTTTGTGTACAGTTCCTGTGATCGGGTACGTCTAGAAAGTGCGTTTGTGGTGCCAGGTGCTTGCACCATTTGGTTGATTTTTCTGTCCTGGATAGTGGATTTGGTGATTTTACTCAACATTTTGTTTACTTACACAATTGACCTTTCGCAAAGACCCCTTTAGTTACTGTTGCTATGTCCGACAAGCTACACCACTCTCACGCCACACCATGTTCTCACGCAGTGAAAAACACATTGCGGAGCAGAGAGGACACTGACAACGCGCTGACAGACAGGACAGACCAGGTTACTTTTGATATGAAACAAAGTCTCAACTTTCAAATTTGGTAATTTTTTTAATGAAATTTAAAGGGGTTATGAACTGGCTTTTTAAATCTTATTATATTGTTGTCTGAGGTAAACTTATGACGTTCGCTTGGTTTTTGCATTCAAAAACATCAAAATTAATAAGTAATAGGCTATTTTCTAACCTAGTTTTGAGCCTAGCTGAAAAACGCTCGGTTTTTATGGGCGTCTCGCATTGAAGACTTGGAAGTAAACGCCCACTGCTGTGAGTGGATAACCGTTTTGCATATTATAATGAGTTTCAAACTCACCCGTCGATGCACTTGGGGGAAATTGTTTTGAAAACGTCCAATGTTGTAAAATGGCAACCGGAATGATTCGCCCATACATGTTCGACCCAGAGTCCAGGTGTTGCATAATTCCTGTCAGATCCAATATAGACGGTACAGCACCATTCTTTACTCTTAATCGGTCTGCAAATCCAGTCTTGTTTACAAAACAATCCTCAGTGAAATGAAGCAAACAGACGGACAATGTTTTACCTCATCAGCTGGAGTGGAACGTCATGAAAAATAAAGTGTATCCATTCACTCCTATTGGAATCCAGAGGAAGCTTATGCAGCGACGGTCTTCTTCCACAACCAGGCACTGCACAATATTTTGTATTGCTCAGTAGCTCGATCCGGTTTGTCATCACGAGGTAGGCGGCCTATGTTATTTAGCATGTAAAATGCGCGAATCGGTGGGCGGGGCTAAAACGGCCGTGTTGAAGTAGGCGTTGATCTTCTTCTGCGGGGGTGGTGTTTTATCCTCTTTGAAGTCAGAGTTCCCCACTTTGAAAAAGAAGCGTTTGCTGAGGCTGGTGTCAATAAAAGCATTTATTGGACTAACAAGGAAGTTTTCAGTTCTGAAACTTACAGGATATTCTTATAATATGATGACCTCTCAGATGTCAAAAGCTCAAGGAAAATTTGATTTCTCAGTTCATCACCCCTTTAAACAATACCATTTTGAGGCTCTTTAATGTGTTGTGACAGATCGCTGTAGAGCTGCTCTTCCTTTTAGTTCATTTATATAGCATCAAATAAACATGAATGCACATAAGAAGGAATGTTGTTTTAACCACGGAAATACATCAGTACACTTTTTTAAGTTAAAATCATCCATTCTTAATGTACTAACTCTCCTGACTGCTTTGTTGGACAAAAATGGCAGATTCAGCGGATTTTGATTGGTCAGATCGCCTGTCAATCAAACTCCCTGCGAAGGATCAATTAACTATGATTAGTTAATTGCTGTACAATGATTGTACAGCAGCTGTGGGAAGCGACCTCAAGGTGTTGCCTAGCAACTTGTGCGCTGTGGTCTGGCTTCACGCTTGATGTGTGCGACTTACTGCAGCAGTAAAACTGTCTTCCCAACATCTCTGATTTGTGCCTCTCCAGGCCTTATGAGTGTTTGTGGTTCGTAAGAGCACACAAACAGCAAACAGTTCGACAGCACACTCTTAAATCCAATAGCAGGGCGCACACACATACACGCGCACGCAACCTCTGCATTGTCACAATTTTCCGGATTCAGCTCTGACCTTTGCATTAATAATACGAAACAAAGAGACAGCTCGAGCCGAGATGATGTCCTCATATACCGGCGAATGATTTCAGTAAGCAGCACATAATTCTGTGTTATGGAGCATAAAAAATAAAGAGCTATTATTGCATTCCCTGCAAGCCGTAATCACATTTACTGGGCTTTGCTCGCAGTTGGACTTGCTTACAATGCTGTACGCTCAAATTAATGAGCAACTGCAGAATCAAATGATCTGTAGATAGATGAGGTTTCAGCGCTTGGCTAAACGACTCGTAATAAATAACCCTAGCCCACAGGTTAACTGAGAATTAAAGGGCTATTTTATTGCATTTAGATGTTATAGCTGCCTCTGTCAATAGAAAATGCTTAAGTGATGCACTGTGGGCACGCTTCTACTGAGATGCTACCCGTGTACGTTTGGATTCAGTAAGGTCACTTCACCTAATTGAAGATCCCTTCTGAGAACATTTGCGGTTGCCATTTCACTCAATTTACTGCAGAACGAGAACGAAGACCCTCGAGCGATCAAGAAACCCAAAGAGATTCATTTTGAAGTTTGCATTAAGTAAGAGAGAGAGAAGAACCATGCGGATTCATGTGGTTCAAACCCTCTGTTTCCTGTCTAGAAGCTTCTCCTTCGATGGGCGTCCCTGCTGTGACTGGCACTGTGCGCGGAGAGTCAAATGGGAGTCGTTCGAGAAATTCCTTCTGGCTTTATCCCCAGTCAGCCTCGGCTGTTTTATTTGGAGATTACAGCGCTTGTTGATGTGATACTCTGTTCCGACATCAAAGTTTGACTGATCTCGCAGGCAGTGTTGAAATCATCCTGTTAAAAAACTTTCAAAAGCTCTTGAAACACCAGAGTATTGCTCCGGCTGTAAGGTTCCAGGCGGTTTTGCGCCTTCTTTTCTTTTGAGGTCACAAAATCAAACATCTCAGCTTTGATGAGAACAATTACGAATGGACCGCAGAGCTCATTCACACTCCCACGGGTCAGTGATGTTGTATAGAGTCGGGAATGTTGTAGATCCTCCCTCAATGCCAACGAACAGAAGTAGAATGCAATGCCAACGGCACCTCCTGTCAGCAGTGAAGTCCACAAGTGATCTCCAAAACTGTCAAAAGAGAAAGAGAGAAAATCAAAAACAGTTGGTTCTCCCAGTCCGCAATTAGAGTTAATCGAGATTTGTTTCCTCTAGAGTTTCAGAAGAGATCTCAATAATGTCAAACACTGTACTCAAATATCAGTCTAAACACATATACAATTCTCTCCTCCAAAAATTCTCATCCTGTTTCTCCAAGAACAAATTATCTGAGCTACAGTATATACCATTATATCCTTAATATGTCTATTTTTATTTCTCCTGTAAGAAATTTAGGAGAAATTTCATAATTTTCTTATGTGAAACACAAAAAAACAATGGCACTACAATGGATGTCAATGGAGTCCAAAACAACATTGGACCCCATTGACATTCATTGCATGGCCAAAAAAAGAAAGAAAAAAAGAGACATTGTTTAAAATATCTTCTTTTGATTTCCACACATTTTTGGGAGAATTATCCCATTAAACGAAACATGACTAGAAATGACAACATAACAACTCTTGAGCCATTAAAGAGCAACCTTTGAGCAATTGAAATAAAATCTATTTAAATTTGCTGACATGATTCTTATTGTGTCTTTAACCCAACATCCCTGTATTTATTGCCATTGAATTACAACACAGAGAAGATTACATGCTTGTAGGCTTGTCTTCAATACTGCTAATCCCAACAAACGTGCTGATACAATCACCTTGCTATGATCACTACAAAAATAAAAGCTGACTCTTTCTGTGGCCTAATGCAGGGTCTGTATTAAGAAATAATCAAATGAATCGTTGTGTAAAACAATCATTTGATGCATACTGATGGTATGACGGATGAAACAAATCACAGTACTGTCGGTCGGCAAGCGCAGTCGGTACATCTCCAGATTTGACATGTGTCATGCCGGTGCACTTTCCTCTTGTGTCCATAGCAACCAAGCACATCGTAGGATCTACTGCAGTGCTGACAGCTGATTGGTGATAGCGCTCTGATGTTGCGTTGACTCCTCTCATGATTTGAACCTGAGAATTGATTATCATCAGTGAAGTGGAAGAAAAACATCAACTGTCAGTTTTCACTGTACTGGAAAAATTGTGAGTCCTCACAGGTTATGAAAATATATTTACTTTCTTCACTTGAACATGGCATGAGGTCAAGACTGTTTCCAGAACCATTTTAAACGCTACATTAAATGCTGTAATTAGTGGTGTTAGATAAAGCTCATAATTTGAGTTAACAAACCATACTTATGAAATCTAGATGTTTAAATCCCAACCATCTAAAACCCTCCCAAGAACACCTTCGTAACATCATACCAATTTGCTAAAAACCATTCAGAACACCTATGCGACCACAAAGCAATGCCCTGCCAACTGCCCACAACACTGGCACTGCAGCAGTGAAAATTGTGCAGGCAATCGCCACTCATATTTTGGCCAGAAAATTTAAAAGTCAAGTTAATTATACAGAAATTCCAACGAGAGGCCAAATGCCAACCCTTCCCTCTGAGATATGACCTGTGTCTGCTGCAGACCACTATTTTTACATCATTTTCAATTATCATCTAAAACAGGCCAGAGCCCCTGAGGAAAGGAGCCCGATTTCCATGCCAAGTCCTTTTTATGGAGACACACTGCAGTTTTCCACTTTCCCCTTTTTTAGTGACTGATGCAAGGGAACAGCATGGCATTCATGAATGTGAAAGGTAAGCAGAGTTATATTAAGGAATATTAACTCTAGCATCACTATTATTATTAAGCAGAACATTGCAAAGCAACGCCAAGGTCAGGGGTTTGATTCCCATGGAATGCATGGACTGATAAATTGTATACCATGAAAGCAATGTAATCACTTTGGATAAAAACATCTTGCAAATGCACGGATGTTATTATTTAAAAGATGTGAATGCAAATATTCTTTTTATATAAGCAAATATTACCGATTATAATCAGTGATGCTGTCTACACTAGATGCGGTGCGGCGTGACATGACAAAATCTCGACAGTGTGAATGAATGAATGAGGCATTTATATAGTGTTATACTAAGTACTACTGCACACACAAAGCGCTTTACAATCATATCTCCCCTCAACCACCACCAGTGTGCGGCATCCACTTGGATGATCCGACGGGAGCCACAGAACAACGGCGCCAGTGCGCTCACAACATGCCAGGAATAGGTGGAGAGGAGAGAGCCAACTCAAGGGGTGGGGAATATTATTGATTGATAAAGGGCAATGGAGGGTATTTGGCCAGGACACCAGGGTTACATCCCTACTCTTTACGAGAAGTGCTACGGGGACAAATGGATTTGCAACGGTCCAGTGTACACAGCCTCAAGCTGTTGCGGCTCGGTCCGACGCACAGTGTCTAACGCAACATCTAGAGACAGTCTACACTGGACGCGACAATGCAACCATTGCAAATTCATTTGTCCTTCCTATGAGAAGTATCGCGATTGGTTGGAGTGCTACATGAATAGAACGAGGCATCAGTTTACTGTCGGGTATTTGTAATGTCGTGTCACAACAACATCACAGATTATTTGTCACATTGCATAGCGCAGCTCGCGTCCGGTGTAGACAAGGTGTAACACTAATTAATTATCAATCTTCAATGTATAATTGAAGCCATCTGACTTATGGTTTAAAAATGAATAATTTAAAACAATTCAAATGTAGCATGTAACTAATCATATATCTAAGGACCAGAATACCATATCATCTCTTTGACTTTGTTCAGTAGGCAACCACCTAAATATATCCTTACTGAATATCCTTACTATGGTAACCACACAACAACATGCTAGTAATCACATTTAATAAACATCCTGCCAACCGCCCACAACACATAATCCACATTTTTTAGACAATTTAATAATTACTTCTGCATTTCTAGTACTCACATTTTTGCCATATTTCTAACATCAATGAAAAGTGAATATGGAGGGGACGGGCCCTCAGATCCCTTCTGCTAAATGTTTTTGAATGCTTGAATGCATAAAGGCATGATAAAGTGCCATTGTCCAGGATAATTACTTTAGAGAAGTGCTCTTGTTATTCACTAAATGCTGCAAAGTTTAGTGTGACACTGCCTTAATGATTTGAGACTCAGGGGGTTCATCAAAGTGGCCTGGGCTCACGGAATGACTGACAGATAAATTAATGTTGTCAAGTCTAGGAGATGAATGATACAATCCCCTTTGAGCCATCGCTGCAGGGCTGAAGGATGAGACAGCCCTCTTCTGAGGTTTTGGCCTTTCATCCCATCAACTCAACATCCGTGGAACTCACTCAAAGACAGCAACAATGCTTAAAAACAAACACAAGGGAAAAGGGACTTAAGAGGTTTAAGAAGGTTTTTCCGAAGTACCTCTGAAGTGGAGCCGCAGCTATTAAGACACGACGTACTGACTTTTGAAAAACCCCATCGATACATAAAAAAAAAGAGATTTCGGTAGTAGGCTCGAATAGGTCTATGCACCTTTATTAAAATTCCACGGCTTTCTCAGTTGGAATACTAAGCAGTTACACATGGGAAATCAGATTGTGAGAACTTCCTTTTAAGAGAATAGCTGTGAAGATAATCCCAGTAGCTTCTAACACGGCTGGAAAAGTTCATCAGCTACGTGCTACATGCTAGTTGTGCTAATCAAAGTGCTTGCTGACACCTCTCTCTTCTTAGTTTTAGTGTTCATTTTTCCCACTGCATGGTGTGATAGCGCTTCTCGTTGATTTTTAATTCTATTTGGACTTCCTTCCTTAAGAATTTCATAAGGAGCTTGCTAGTAAGACTACATGGTGTGCATGCTATTCTAATCCATCTGAAAGAAACAGTTATCCAAAAGTAAAAATGATTTTTATTCACCCTCATGTAGTTACAGACCAAATGGGAAGCAAAACTTTCAAACTTCATAAAAAGACAAATGACTCAGGCATGCAATGTCCTGATTTGTGAATGAATTATTCTTTTGAGACAGATATTTAAAATGAATCATTTGATCCAGTTCACAAAGCAATTCTGAATGCATTTTAGAGCCCCCCACACACAAAAAAAACTAGTAGCATTAGCTCATCCGATGGTGTCAGTTTGAAATGAGATTGCCTGTTTGTTTTAATAAAGTATTTAGGAAAAATGAAAAAATAATAATACACAGTACAGCTTTAAACAGCTGAATTGTATTGAGTATAGGCTGCGTTAAGTGTTACATTTCCATTCCTCTAAGTTGAGAGTTTGTATTCTCCAGCACCAAGGTGGATAAGCAACAGTGCATTACTAATGCAATCTTGTAAAGATTGAAAAATACACATTTCTCCAGACAATTTCCTCATGCCTGGTGCTTCCCTCCAAAAACAAACCATTCTGATCCACTGAAAAACCCAAAGGGAACCATTTCAGACTAAGCACAAACCCTACGGTCAGCCCCCGAATGCTCCATTCGTCCCAGATGGCTAGAGACTTCCTTGGCACTCCCTGTGAGCCATGTGTTATCTTTTTCTAATTGCTAGTTTATGTTTTAACACTTGAGTCGGTCACAGCTCATTCCAAACGGCTTTGCCTCTAATGACTTTACACCCCTCGATGACGACTGAGTTGCACTGCGTCGTAAATCACGGTAATTAAACTTACTCGTCATCACGGATGAGATGAAGATGGAGGTTGAGGAGATGGGGAAATGGCCATCATTTGTCGACATTTGCTTTCTGATTTACAGCGTGTCAAATGTAATATTGGGCGTTGATGATGCCGTGTCAAATCCAATTGAGTGTCCATTACCTCACCATAAACATAATAAAGGGGGCAACACAAGGAAATGGCTCTTGACACAGAAACATAACAATCAGTCATGGTTAAATGGGCTTGTACATCCATGTTCTCTATGTGTATTAAATTATGGAATATTTATCTGCCAGTATATAGTGAGATTTCATCAGGATTAGTGTTCGGGGGCTCTCAAAGGCAGTTCTGCTCTCTGCAGCTGTGCTGTAACCCAATATTGAAGTCCCACTGGCTCTTGGCAGGCTGGAGAGAGAGCTTGTGGCTAAATCCCTCCCTGGGCGACCAATGTGCCCTCAGCCTGACCCAGGACGCCATGGTCATAATACCCCTTATATGTCTACTGCAAAGGGAAATTGTTCCTTCCAGTCCCAAAAGAATGTCTAGTAAATTCACACTTGGTTGCTTGGTCCAAACTAGAGTTCAATTCCATCTACTCTCTATCCCTACTGGCCTTGTTTCACATTGTACCTACAACAGTACATTCTTAAAAATAAAGCTTTCACAGGGGGTTTCGGAGCAATGCAATTGAAGAACAGTTTTTGTCTCCCTAAAGAGCCTTTCAGAGAGCAGGTCTTGAGAACCAATATTTTCTATGTTTATAGAACATGTTAATCTAAAGAAACCCTTTGTGCAATGGAAAAGTTACATGGAGGTTCTTTATTAAACCATAGCTGATAATTTTTGGAATTGAAAAACAGACGTTATTGTGTGTGTTTGTCTAGTATATTAATACTTGGTTTCCTAATCCAAACTAGTTCAATTATATCTACTTCTCCCTACCAGCATTGTTTCATATTGTACCTACATTCTTAAGAATAAAGCTTCCAAAATGGATTTTGTAGTGAGAATAATAACCTATCAGTGAACAGTTCTTAAAAGAACCATTATTTTCCTAGTGCAAAGAATAGTATAATAATCTATACAGAACATTGTTCCACTGTAAAGAACCTTTTGTACAATGTAAAGGTTCCATAGATATTAAAGATTCTTCATGGAAACATTAATGCAAAATAAATAAAAAATTCAAGAGGGACTTTGTTGAGGTGTTTGACAACAATTTTACCATGACAACATGACATGCACGGAAGGGCACTTGTGTTTGTCTGCCGCAGATGCTCTGCGAGAGAAGCTAAGCTGATTATGCTATTCGCTAATTATAGTCATCAAAAGCTTCACCTTTTCAACTGGACTTGAGTTCTTTCATTGAACCAAATACATTAAGCAAAATCTTTGTTTGCAGACTGTATAACGTTTTACTATCTCAAATGCACAAAGTAAAACTCAAGATGTTGAATGTCAACTGAAGTAAATGTAAATTATTAGCACAATAATTACATGTGAGAAGAGTCTCACAGCTGCAGTAAAATCACATACTGGAGACGCAAGAATTACCTAGTTACTTTTGTCCAAATTAAATGAGCACAATGACGCCAGGGGCGATTTAATCAAAGCGAAATAAAAGACAACTCATTTCTTGCATTGCAGTTTATCCTGCCCACCCACAATGCTAAACTTCATATCAACGAGCCAAGCCAAGCAGAGCAGACAGCTGAGATGAAAGTGACATAAGATGAAATTGAGTTAATAGCCTTTGCAGTTACCCAAGTTTATGGATCTCATTACCTCCTCCTAGTCAGTGAGTGTAAAAGTTAGCTTGAGTCTTGTAAAGTTAAACTGCTCTTATTGGTGTTTCTCAGTGGCTGCTGGGGATTAATGGGCAATTCCTGCTGCGGGATACTGACCCGAGTTTCACTTCCTCTCAGCAATGTCACTTCCATTGAGGGTAAAGTGAGGACGACTGTGCTAATAAGATTTTATCTGAGCTTCCCTCATCAAATACTAGATCACATCTTACAGTCTTCACAGAGGCAGAAGTACATGCAATGCACCTATATATAAAGTACAAAGGGAGTAAGGAAAAGAAAGATCAAGAAATGAGCGTCATAAACTGAGAATTACGCTTTGAGATGTCCTTCCAATGTCCTCATTGTTTCTGATGATGGAGCGTGCTTGTAAAAAGTGAAGAAACATTATAATTAATTATAATTTGACATACCTATAATTTGGTTATGTTGGTACTTTTAATAGAAAGTGACACATTTACTTTCACATCACTTTCTGACTATCACATTCTCTCTCCTTCAGAACAGAATTGCAATGCTTTGCTTGTGTTTTTTGACAAGTGTTTGTTCCCAAACAAAAATCGCATGTAATGAAAATACCTCTAAAGATGTCACGTCGCTGCAGTACAGCTTTGTTGCAAAGTTACTTATAGTCAGTAGAATGTCTTTAGGAGAACCATCAGAAGTTAGCAGATATTAAGAGAGTTGCTGAGATGATTTTAGTTGCATGTAGTAGTACTTAACTTAGTAGATTGATCATATGGATCAATAGTTATATTCCATAAAAAAGGGGACTTTTTTTGGGGGGGGGGGGGGGTGGGGGGACAAACAGGACTTCAGATATACAAACTGTAAACAAAGCAGTGCTTGCTTTTGAATTTCAATCATGCTGATCACTTTCTTCATTCCAGGCAGCTCATGTTGTTATGAAATATTTGCATATTGGAATACTGGTAAGATGACATAAAAAACGGACCTTCTTTCTGTGCCGTCTTGACATCTTTGCTCTTCCATAACATTTGCTTTTATTCTCTTGTGCACTGACACGTTGGCTAAGCTGAACAGCCAACCAGAGTTTTCTCTCACCGAAGACGCAGCGCACACCAATTCAACATGCTAAATCGACCTAAAGCTAAATCGGCCTAAAATACCCAGACGATGTGCAAAAACTGGTCCGTCCGACGCTCAACAGCGGCCAACCGTCGGCTTGGTGCATGGCCTTTAGAAGCTCTCTATTGAAACCAACACCTAGACAAGAGCTGATATCACAGCCAGCTGTGTTTGACCTATTGAAGCATCATTATCATCATTCTGATTATGCTTTGGCCTCCCAAATGATTAGTCCTCGCATCTGCAGATGGCATTATGCTCCCGGTACACACAAAAGAGCTTGACCAAGGGCAAACCAGCTTCCTCCATTTCAACTCTCAGAGAAATTTATAGTACTGTAACTCTGTGTAAACCTTCAAAGATGATCACATTACTTTTGAAATCCTGATCTAACATCACTCACAGTCTTGTCAGGCGGTTGATTCGATGACAAAAGCTAGCGCTGGCTTTTAATTGTCACCATCTGCCTGTTCAGGGCTCATTAGAATGGCGTTCGATCGGACCGTGATACGCTGCATCCTGCCTCTCTCGCAGGAAAATTCACAAGCATTCAACTTTTGGCCTGCTTTCAGGGTTGTAGATATCATATCAAATTAAATTCCTTAATTAACATCCTTCGGGGGTGAACAATTAAACATCATTTCAGAATCGACCTCAGTTGACTTGAAAAAAACTCGACGCCAAGAGCTCAAACGCGGCCTGCTGTGTTGTACCCATATATTTCAACATGCTAGGACTCAAACAGCGGTAGGGGGTGCGGTTTTGGCTGGCTGTGGAGGTTTGTCTGGTGTGACACGCTGCTCTATTATCCCAGAATAGAACACTTGAAGCTAATTATCGCTGTGTGAGCACAGTGGGCCCTAAGGGGGCCGGTTCCTCAACTTTAGATGTGTGAGTAATGTAGAGGAAGGCTTCAGCTAATCTCTAAAGAACTGACACTTCGATACAGAACAGCAGTATTTTGTGATGCTCAGCACAGCCAAACTGGGCCACAGGCAGGAAGGGCACTGAAATGAGAGGAGTAAATATTTGTTCGCTCGTACTTACTGTAACCAATTATTCAAACCACAAGATAAAGCAGGTTATAAAAAAAGAGAAATTAGTAATGCATTAATGTTATTGGAGCTCAACAAATGCAAACCAATATAATGTAAAACTACAATTTAAATGTGCAAATTAGACTGTGGGACTGTATGTATTCACCAGTTAATTTACTGGTTTTGATAAAAACATGGAATAAATTCCATGCGTTATTGTGCGGGTGTTGCCCATTTCACATACAAAATGGGGATAGCCAATCATAAAAGTAGTAAATTAAATTTAAAAGTGTTAAGGCCTGAAACACTCACTATGCAAGCTCAATTTTGTGCTACGCTTCATTATAAATGTGCCTTATTGCAATTCATAATTCAATGCATTCTATGCGTGGCCACACGGGGTGCTAGTTTGTATGTTTCTGGCCTAAAGCTATAAGCAAATGTAAGGCTACGTTCACACACACGTACCTGTCAGGTTTTGGGATGGACAACAGCATTTACTTACAGGTGTGAGTCTTTTCACTTTTGACATGACAAGAGTTCAATCGAGCTGAGTTCATCCATCAAATTTTCATTAACCGACAGCCAGGATTTATCTCTGGTGGAGAACGGAGCATATGAGTCACGCATAGCACACCCGATATCTGTGGGAAATGCTCATGTAACTTAATTACAGCTGTTTTTGTGAACAAAACCATCCCTAATATTATGCATGGACTTTAGGAGGATAAACTAAAGTATGAAAAGTGTCGAAAATGTCTCCATTAAACTTAAAGGGCCCCTTTCATATACCAGCGAAATGCAGCGGCAGGCGTGACACGAGTGTGTTTAGGTAGTTTCAGCCCGACGCAGTTATCATTTTTACGTCCTGCGTCACATTGTTTAAATAGCAAATGCATTTGCGCCCATTTGTGCACCCATGGGGTTGCTGGTCTGAAAACGAGGTGTATTCAGGCGCATTGGTGGTGTGTTGCTATTTTGAGGCAACTTAAATAGACCAACTGAAACCTGGTCTAAAGTCACTCACTCAATATTTTTTTTGTTATATAAAGAGCGTGTTAGTAATGTGCGCCAAATGTGCGCTAGTAGGCGGGTCAACAACGCACTTACACTCTGCTTATTAAACACACAGGGACGCGCAGCAGAACACAAACATGCCAAACAGATTATTATTGTGTACATGAAGATATGGTGGAATCTGGCTTGTCCCGTAGATGGTCTGCTTGCTCGCTTTAACCTCGCACACAAGCAGATCCATTTGCGCTCTAGAGACACGCTCAGTCTTTCCGAATTATAAAATTCCATCATGTATAGCAATCCGCCATGTTGCGAGTGCAACTGCCATTTAAAGGCAATGGGAGATGAGACAGATTCTGATTGGTTTATTGCATGTAAAGCCCAAACACACTTGCTGCATCCCAATTCGCATCCTTCCTAAATAGTATTCGAAAATAGAATTAGTGTCCCAAATCGTAATATGTTTAAATGAGTGTTCCAAAGATACCCGTATGGTCTACTATATCCGGTCAGAATCCGAAGTGCAGATCGATGCACACTCTAACGGCTGATATTGCCCACAACCCATTGCGCGCTGGACAAGGATTCGGTTAGAACTACAAACATGAGTGAAAAGTGTCAAAAAAAAAAACTACAGACATAGAGGACGCGCGAGTCCAGCGGTTGTGTAGAGAGGTTTAGATAAAGGGGTTTGAGTGATTAATTATCAGTATCTAACCTGACGAACATGTATTTATGCAATGCTGTCTACATTATATTGCATCTGCAGCAGCATTGTGAACTTTTGTAAAGATACGTTTAGCCATTAACTTGTAAATGCATCATTATATTCAAATTGCAAACACATGATGAGTCTCTGCATGAAAGATCCACGACTGGCAGGTGAACGTGCTACAACATTTCTCTCCGAAACGGTAAGAAATTAAATTAGATTGAATGGAGGATTTTAACTGTGACAAGATGATTGACAGGGCAGTTTACGGTGACAGGATGCACGCGAAAGTCATGAATGTTATACATGATTAACTAATAACTGTATTTTTCTTTGTACATTTCTGAATTGCTCTTTCTGTAAAGCTGCTTTGAGACAATGTGTATTGTGAAAAGCGCTATACAAATAATCTTGAATTGAATTGAATTGAATTGAAAGAGCTGTCCGTTAAAGATGAAGAAGTAGTATGTCCCAAAGCTTGCCTATTCTTTTGCTACACACTAAAAAGTTTGGGTAACACTTTATTTTTCGACCCGCAAACAACTGCGTAAGTAAACTGAAATTACGGTGTACGTTTCTGTAATTATAGCGTACTGCCGTGTAGGTATAAGGGAACAATATGTTAATTTTTAGGTAATAAAGGGGTAACAAGTAGATATACAACCTGTAAATAACTTCGGAAGTAAATCGAAATTACGGTGTACGTTTCTGTAATTATAGTGTACCTCCGTGTAGGTATAAGGGAACAATATGTTAAGTTTTGGGTAGGCTAATAAAGGGGTAACAAGCAGATATACAAGCAAATTATTTATAATGTAATTATTTTAAAACTAACAGGTACCTATTATGTTAATATATTTCAGGCAAAAATTGTACGTCTGTTGTATATAAAAGTTATCATCACATTTCTGGCAAAATATGTTCTTGTGCAATTTTACAGGGTAATTTTGACATCTGTGGGTTGAAAATGAAACGTGTATGGCTGTATGTAAGCACAGTATGATAAAAAATGAATTTATTGGCTTTTCTTACTAGATTAATTAATGTTAAATCAACCCACAGATGCCAAAATTAAATGTAAATTTGCACAAGAACATATTTTGCCAGAAATGTGATGATAACTTTTATATACAACAGACGTACAATTTTTGCCTGGAATATATTAACATAATAGGTACCTATTAAAATAATTACATTATAAATAATTTGCTTGCATAGCTTGTTACCCCTTTATTACCTTATACCTACACGGAGGTACACTATATTTACAGAAACGTACACCGTAATTTCAGTTTACTTACGAAGTTATTTGCAGGTTGTTTACTATCTGCTTGTTACCCCTTTATTACCCCAAACTTAACATATTGTTCCCCTATACCTACACGTAAGTACGCTATAATTACAGAAATGTACACCGTAATTTCAGTTTACTTACGCAGTTGTTTGCGGGTCGTAAAATAAAGCGTTACCAAAGTTTGTACTTTTTCTTTACAAAAAGAGTAGATACGTTTAGGGTGTAGTATAAGCAGGCGAATTGGGACGCAGCCACTCATTACTCATTAAAAGAATAGGGAGCTTTTCTCGCCGACCATTTTCCTGTCGTTAAACTAGCAAAAGTGGATTTCGGACACACCCTAAGTGCACTTATGCACCGCGCTTTAGACAATACGCTTAGATCGTTAAAATAGGGCCATAAGTGTGTAATTTTGTCTGTGTTAAAATATTTTTTGCCCTGAAAAATATAAATATATGAGGTGAGAACAACAATTTAAACAAACATGCCTTTTTTAGTATAGGAGTGTATATTTGAATTCTCTCTCTCATCCAAGATACAGAAGACCTCTGACTGGTAAACATTTTCAAGAGCTCTTTGTCCAACGCAAGCCTTCCTAACTGTCCACCTCGCTTCTTAAAGAGCAGGGATGATATGCTTTTAAGCCTCATTACTCCAAGGGTGAAGAGCGTTCGTGGAGTAGTGCTGCGCTGACCCTCAACTCCACTTCCATTAGCATAATTGCATTTCAAACGATCGGGATGTCCAAAAGACAAAACTATCAAAATGCTCTGATGCGTCGAAAAGCGTTCAGCTCACCTTCATAAACGACATCTGAACACGAGAAGGAGAACAGAAGAGAGAATCCGGCAGGCCACGGATAACCTCTACGGCCCAAAGTACTGGAGAATCCTCCATCTCTCCGGGGAGTGACGTCGCAGTCTTCCAGCCATTCTGATGCTCTTCGGCTGCTAGTTTTCCTCTCCATCCATCTGTCCATCCGTGTTCCCTGTCCAAACTGTCTTTCCGATGGAGTGTATTCTCCCACCAACTGTCCAATTATCTCCCAGCCTCCCTCTGAGATGCACGCCTGCTGACCGGTCGCAGTTTTGTCCGTAGAGCAGCATCTCTCTCTTTTTTTTAGCTGGTGCCTCCATCTTTCTTTCTCTCGGAGAGTGATTGTGATAAATGGATCCAGAGGCGTGTCTGTGGGTAGGACAGCTTTTTCCCTAGAGCTCTCAACCATCAATCAGGCTTGTCTCCTGAGTCCAGGTGTCCATAAACATGCGCATAAAATAGGATTTTTTTTTTCAGCAGGTGGTAGTCTGTCCTTGGAAGGAGAAGAAAGTCAAATTGGCATACAGTATATTAGAAACATGTCCCTTATGTCCCACAGGACGCAGTGTTTACAGTTATCTGACAGTCGTTTAAAGACCAGCATAGTCCATCATTTTGTCTTTAAATTGCTTTGAAAGCAAACAGGAGGCCGTTCACATTATGGCCATTGTGCCTCGTTTTGTATAGAAATGCATGCGTGATTTGCTAAAAATATTGTCCAAAAGGATTAAGTCATGAATAAAAGCCCAACGACATTGTTGCGTACAGTTGTGTACTGTTGACTTTGACATTTCTGTATCCTGATCAAAACCGAATCCCTAAACCTTACGGCTTTGTTCCAGGGAAAGGGCAGCTGGTTTTGAAGCTGCTCATAAACAACATATGCTGTGAACAATCCCGGAAACCCTAGAGGCAAATCTAACCTTGAGGCTCTGGAGCAGATGTTGGAATAGAAAATACTGGAGAAAACCCGATCATAGCCGCTTTGGAAATATGGCGGCGTCTACCAGCAACCTTTTTTTTTTCAGTGATAAGAATAAAGCATACAGGTCATATCCACCTTTTTTTGCAAAGCGGAAGTAAGCTATTTTCTGTGAATGTGTGAAATATCCGATCCATTAGCCGATAGGGATAACTAGAAGTTAAAATATTAGTGCTACAAACCTATTTCTGAACTATGAAAATATATTAAAATGATATGTTAAAAAATACCAGTTTGCAATATCAAGCATCCTAACGAGTTGTTTTGTACAACTTTGAAAATCATTCTAATATTTTTTACATTTATTTGTTTATTTGTCAGATTTTAATAGAAAGTACAAAAGAACAGAGTTTTCTATTGAGGTCAGCAAGATTATATATATTGTCCAAAAGGATTAAGTCATGAATAAAGGATTAAGTCATAAAGGAAAGTCAGAAAAAAGACGTTTTTATTAGTAATGATATATATATATATATATATATATTTTTTTTTTTTTATTAAAGGAGGGGAAATTCATATTTTTATTCAGGATTAAATTGATCAAAATATGATGGTAAATACATGTGTTTACATGTTTTATCACAGTTTAAATTTTTTTTGTGTAAAATGTTAAATGTCTTTACCATCACTTTAGATCAATTTAATGCTGTATAAAAGTATTTTTTTATAAAAGTATCTTACTGGCCCAATAGAAAATACTATAGAAAACATGATCGTAGCCGCTTTGGAAATATGATATATGTCAGGGTTGCTGCAGGTGCTGAAGACGAGGACACGGAATGGCGATATAGGTATTTATTTACAAACTTAATTTCCAAAAAATTCCAAAACAAAAAATGAATTATAAAATCGTTGTGCACATGCAAAACCCAAATTGTCTTTGTTAGAGTGAAGTGCACAGGTCTAACATGTGTGCATTTTAATAAACCTTGTCCACAGGTGTTCTTTTTTATTGTTGATGTAAAAATTTCATGTCACGTTATTACGGCTTTCAACTGACAATTTAGCTGAAAAAGAACATTTTTAATGGAATTCTCGACTGAAAAGCATTCAGGTGTAAACATAATATTGTGCAAAGAGTTAGAAATTGTGATATATATGAGCCTTTAATTTCATGCACATTATGTTGGTCACATGAAACACTGAAAAAAAGGTGATTGAAGGTCGGCGTAAGAGTAAATCTGTGTTTATATCTCACTTGGTGTGTGCAGTATATCAAACTAAAAATAGACTCCATGAGTATATTCACTGAAGGTGAAACCTCCCCTCAATGCAGAGACGTGATAGATGGATAATGACAGATCCAATGAAAAACAACAACAAAAAAAACCCATTCAAAACAATCAGCACAGCTGACTATATGGAATGGCACTGAGCACAAGTGTCCATTCCCACATTTCCATTCAGGACTCCATCTCTATATTTCAGCATATATAGTATGGCTGAAAATTAACTATAAAGTTCACTACCCACAGTTCGGTATGCATTTGAATTCCATCTCTAATTTATTGTCCCTTTTGAAATATAAAAACATTAAAGAGAAATAAAATAAAACACACATATATAGTACCGGTCAAATAAGATTTTTTAAAAACGTTTTTATGTTTTTAAGGCACTTATGCGCACCAAGGATGCATTTACGAATTTAAATATTAGTACAATTCAAAACTGTTTTCTATTTGAATACATTTTGAAATATAATTTATTCCTGCAATACAAAGCTGAATTTTCAGCATTACTTCAGTCTTCAGTGTCACATGATCCTTCAGAGATCATTTTAATATGCTGATTTGCTGCTCCCTGATTATTATCAATGTGAAAATAGTTGTGCTGCTTAATATTTTGTGGAAACGGCGAAACATATTGTTCTGGATTCTTTGATGTATTTTACATTTTAAAAGGACATTTATTCATTTAGATTCATTTATTTGAAAAATTTAAAAATATTTAATGTCTTTACCATCACTTTTGATCAATTAAAGTATTAATTTAAATATAATTAGTAATTTTTTGTCTTTGTAATTTTACAATGCATAGCCCTTTCCTGCTAGTGAAAGTAAATTAAGCCATTCACTGCTGAAATGTTGTTTCTGATTGGCTGTGGTTTCCATTTTCACATACGACCTTGATAGGAAAATGCCTTGTTGCTGCTATCTTAGTACACGGTAAAACAGTTCCAAGCATGTCATTGTGTCTCACTCAGCACCAACACTCTCGAAATGGCACTTGGGTCATTTGTGTAATTAGGTTGCTTTCTCACTCAGGCTCATAAAAGCCTCTGAGTCAACCAGTGAATCTACCATCATTAGACATCACCTAGCACCCTGTATGCAAATGTAATCTTGAGAAACAGTGTATTTATATTTCTCTGTAGAGCTTTTGTTCCTCTCAGCAGGTGTTTGGAGGAACTCTGTTTAGAAAGGTACAAAAACATCAAAAGATGTTTAGCGCACTATTATAGAGCCTCTAACTGGTTTTACTTTACATATCCTTTCAGTGTTCAAGTCCAAGTCTCTGTATACCGTGTTCTGCCTTGTCATGCTCAAAAACGGCTTGGTTTGTCGTGTGAGTAAACAGTGTTGCACTAACCGGTCTGCTAAGGCGCAGAGTTGTTTGCTTCTCCTCCGACATGGTCATTTATCCATTGCATGATAGATGCGAGACAGCTCTGAACCCTGATTTGCCGCGTTGCAGAATCCACCCATGTAGCTGAGGAATAACATCCTCCATCTCGCGCTGTCGGCACGCCAGACTGTTTGGCCTGCGGGCAATGTATTAAATGGTATATTGATAATTGAAATCTTTTCGGCTGACTCTATTTTGCTGACGGAGCTCTTTGGAAGCAGATGGCCTTCATTACTCAAGGGTGTAGGTTGCAGAGCGGGGACACGGATCCAGCCTGTTCCCCAGCTCCGATACTCACTCAAACATGGACCCTGATAGGAAAGAGGAACAAACAAGTAAAATGTCAAGTGGAAAAGAAAAGCAAAGTTAAGCTCTCACATCTTTCAGTATACACTGCGACCGAGTCATGCAGGTTCAACATCAGGAAAATCAGACCCTTCCTGTCAGAGTATGTGGTGCAACTTCTTGTCATTTCAAGACTGGATTACTGCAGCGCTCTACTGGCAGGCCTTCCAGCACCCGACACTAAGCCTCTGCAGATGATCTAGAATGCGGCAGCACATCTAGTTTTCAATCAGCCAAAGAGAAACCCATTTCACACCCCTCCTGATCTCACTCCAATGGCCCGTTGCGGCCAGAATCAAATTTAAGATTGTGACGTTGGCTTTCAGAATTGCCACTGGAACTGCACCTTCCTACATCAATTCACTCCTTCAAGTGTACGCTCCCTAACTCAAGCTGAGGTCACTGAATAAGAGACGCCTTTCTTTCACACTCTCAAAAAACTTTCACCCTCAGTGTTCCTCTTTGGTGGGATGAGCCGTGAACCTCCACCTAAACTGCTGACACCATCACATCTTTTATGAAGCAGCTGAAGACAAGCACTTAACCGCCCCAACACCCTTAAACTAATTCATTTAGGAAAGAAAAAAACCCTCTGCATATCTTCTCTTCTCTAGTTTGATTCCTAATCTAGTTTTGAAATGAAGCTGGCATTATAATAATATTGTTGACTCCTTGTTGGACAAACTGCTTTAGTTTCCCTCTTGTAAGCATCTGCTAAATGCATTTATGTAAATGTACATCATTTAAGTTTTCCCTTGAAAGCCACCACAGAAAACTTTGGATATTGGATTTATGTTTGTGCACATTTTATTTTATACTACAACTTATGGAAATCCAAGTCCGCTAGTTTGGATTATTTGGGTAACTGTGAACACCAGTGAACTTGAGCAGGTGTTCTGGGGTCCAGTTTGGTGTAGTTATTGTTAATTAGAACTTTAATTGCAATAAAGCTAAAATTAAATAAAGTATATTTATGCTTAGCTTATTTAGGTTAAAATTGTTTGAAAATAAAAAATGTATAAAATTATTACTAAAATGTAAGCTAAAATTAGAATATAAAAAAAGGTTATTCAAAATATGAATTAATACTATAATTCTAAACAAAGTCAACTGCAAAAAGATATTCACAAACTATGATTCATATAATGTAATCTAATTCACACTCCCAAAATAAAATGAATATATTTATGAAATATGACTCAGGTGTATTCAGATCAAACATAAATATGATTCACAAATGCAAAACACAATTCATGGATGCACAAGCTTTTTTAAATTTATTTTTTTACATTTATTCAAACATTGTTAACAATTAATTCATAAATGTTAAAAACATTAAAAACAATTTGCACAGTGAATCCTATTTTCTGAATGTTGTGAATATATTTTTTAAATATGTGAATTTTATTTTGTAAATGTTAATTAGGTTACAAAAAAAATTATATATGAACAAAAACTGTGCTAAATTGCGTGATACTCACCATGTTGACAAACATATCAGGTTTGGATCTAAAAGTACAAGATTAAAAAGAGACCAGCAATAAAGTTTGTGTTCAGACCAAAGAGCCTTAGATTCCCCTCAAAATCAGCTTCACCCAAAGTAAACTATTAAAAAGGCACTGCACTTTAAAATAACTGTTACTTGTCATTTCTTTGATTTACAGAGTTTCTCCTTTAGCATTGCACTGGATGCAGTAAAAACAGCGATAAAGAAAATGTCAAGCAAACTGCTTCTGAAGGACAAATATCAACAACCTATTTACCTACCTGAATGTCCTCAATTCATCTGCCATACACAATCCCAGTGGCCATTTCACCTCTGCCCTGAATCACAATGCTGAGTGAACAGATCACAAGAAAATAGGACAAGTGTGACTATCATAAGACCCAAATCTGGAAATGAACACAAGCCTGCAGCAATGTCTGGCCCCAATTACCTCCTCCAAACAAATCTGCCGTTCACATTGTTTGAAGCACTGGTATGATGAGCAATAATAAAGCATTCTTCTAGTTATATTGAGCACTTACTCACCATCAAGTGACACTCACTCAAAGGCAGGAAATGAAGTCACAACGCAGCTTATCATTACAGCTCAGTACAGTACACTAATTGGTCAGCTTTCCCGCCATTTATCTCAGTGACATCCACTTTAAAGTCATTTCTCCAGGAAGATATAAACACGCCATATTTTGTGCTTCATAATTACAGTGCCAACCAGGGTGAAGTAAACATTCATTTCCAAGCCGCCTAAACAGAGATCAATGTTAACGTCCCGTCCTAGACCGCTGATAATGGTAGATTGGAGAGACGCATGCGATTAACATCTCTCAAGTGCAGAGTCACTTTGAAAGGCTAAAATGAGGCAAGTAGCAAACACTCATTGAGAATGCTAGGTCAGGTATGATGGATTGGTAGGATTCGGAAATTATCTGTTTTTGTTGGAAAGGCTGGAATCGATGAGCTTCGCTAGATGGCTTACGCTAAACTTAAGTGACTTTGCTAGCATGCATAATAAACTGAGCTCATCTCAAGGAACTTAAAGGGACACGCACAAATGAAAATGAAACTTTCTTTCTTCTGTGTAACAAAAAGAAGATATTTTGATTTTTTTTTGTCCATGCAAAGAAAGTCATTGGAGTCCAATATTGTTTTGGACCCCATTAACTTTCATTACATGGGCAAAAACGTATTTTATATTCCATTGAAAAGAAATCATACAGGCCTGGAACAACAAGAGGCTGAGTAAATAATGGCATAATTTTCACTTTTATGGTGAACTATCCCAATGAGATTGCTTGCTCACAAAGTGCAAACATTTGAATAATCATACATTTGCACTTCCAGCCACCAAGGGCGTAGGAATGATCTGAAAAAGTGGGTGGGAATAGTATCACATTGGTCATGAATATTAATAAGGGACGTGACATTCAATAGAGCAGCATCTTCTCGGTTTCTAAAGCTGTCTTTTTACATGCCTGGCTACAATTTCTTATTGCACCAATACCAAGCAAAATGTTATGATTACTTACCGAAAGTAGCGGCAACGTTCTGCCAGAATTTGGATGTGTATGTTCGGGAGTCTGGAAAATAGTTCCCTTTCCTACAGTCATTTAAAATAAAGTTTTCGGTTCGTAATTCACGCTGTAGTTATCACTTGTGGGATCACATCATTTTAACTTCTGAAAGCGTGAGTAAACATTGGGATAGCAATGTTATTAGCCCATTTATTTTAGCAAGCAGGCACAATTCCAATTCCCGTCATCTACCCTTGAGATATCATGGCGCCCGGTTGTTTATGAGCCCACCCAATCTCCAGCAAAGTGGCAATGTGAGAGATTCGTGCAGATGGCAATGAACTGTGTGCTTTGCCACGATGAGAAGAGAGAGGGATGCAATCTCTGGAATGATGGCTGACTACAGCGTTGCCCAATATGCTTCACTTCGGTTAAATTTACAGTCTCTGTGTCTTCCACGTACGGCTTGGGAAGAGAGGCTGTCCACAATTTCTCTCCTCACTGCTCAATTCTTCCCCTCCCTCTCTCCCTCCCTCTCTCTTACTCGCTCTGAGACGTCCTTGGGAGCAAGCGTACTTTTATATTTCTCTAGAGATGTTTTTAAATATACCGCTGTCATTGTTGGTCTGCCAATAATACCATTTTTACCTGTTCATCTATCATCGGTGACATTGCAAGTGGAGGATCTGCATTTTGTTGTAATAGCAGACAGGTCTGCCGACGCAGAGCTTGTCAGGATTTATCAAGATGAATCAAAGGCTTTTCGACGCTTAAGTGCTCTACTGGGGAGTCAAATGGGGCGTCTGTGCTAGTACAGGACCCCGGGATACTTAGATTTGTCTACAAGCAGACCCCAAATAGGCATAAACAGGTTTAAAAGTTTTAGCATCAGGACTGGCTATTGAAAACTTTCGCAGGATATGATGCACTTACAATTACGTGTCACAAAATCATAATTTGATTGTGTCTAAAACTGCAGCAAATGTGTGGAAGAGAGACTCAGCATTAGTAAGTAAGCAAGTAAATAAATTAATAAAAGCACCCTTAATGCTGTGTACAATTCGCATATTATCCGTCCTAAATAGTATTCAAAATTAGAATTAGTGTCCCAAATCGTAGTATGTTGAAATTAGTATTCCAAAGATAACCGGATGGTCTCCCAGTTAGAAACCAAAGTGCAGATCCATGCACACTATAACGGCTAATACTGCCCACAAAACATTGCACATTGGACGAGGATTCGACTAGAACTACAAACATGAATAAAAAGTGTTAAAAAACTTTAAACATGGTGGATGTGCAAGACCCACGGTTAAGAAGAGAGGTGTAGATAAAGGGTTTTGAGGGATTAATGATCAGTCTCTAACATGACGAAAATATATTTATTCAATGTTATCCACATGAGGAGAGTCTCCACATGAAAGACCCGCAACTTGCAGATCAACGTGCTAATACATGTATCTCCAAAACGGAAGGAAATTAAATTAAATTGAATGTAGAGGATGACAAGATGATTGACAGGGCAGTTTAAACGGTGGCAGGATGCAAGTAACTAAGCGACAGAGCAGTCCGTTATGACGAAGTAGTATGTCCCATAACTGGCCTACTCTTCTGATACACACTCAAGAGTACTTTTTCTTTACAAAAACTGTACATACTTTTAGGGCATAGTATAAGTAGGCGAATTGGGATGCAGCATTAGTGAGGAAAAGAATCTTGATACATGATTACATTGAAAAAAAAATGTAGAAAAACACAAACGAGATATATACGAACACATACGAACAAAGCAAAAAACAACATCTTACTTATATATCCCTGGATAGGACTGAATTTCCTGTAAGGTGTGTGTTCTCTCTAATCCTTTGGAAATAAAGACGACATCCTGCAAACTCCCAGCATCCATAGGCTCACCTAAATTGATGTAAATGGTAACACATTTTACAATGACAATGATAAAATCATTTACCATCACAGTTTAATGGCAAAAGGAAGAGAAAAAGGCAATTACTTGCATTGTGAAAATGACTTACCCTGTTTATTCACAGAGTGTTAGCAGGCGTCATTTATCAAAACAGGAGACACATTTCAGTGTGCTGTTCCAGTGCAGATATGAGTGTCACTGAAGCACTGCAGTAACAGCCATTCCCCCGGGACGACATCTCATGGAGGGCATATGTACGGAGCAGCACGCTTTCTCTGCCCAATGAGCAATGTCGACCTTTCATGAAATGCACAATAAAACGTCTAAATGGCATTTAAGGCTGTTGAACCCAGAATGAATGGCCGGAAATCTTTCCCACAGCCACATTTTGTCCTTTAACACTTAACAATGTTTTGTAAGGAGATTAAGAAAGTGGCCCCTGGAGGGCCCCGGTTAGAGTGAATCATGACTGCATAGACAAGAGAAGCCTTTTTCAGAGAGCCCCGCTTTCAAAGTCATCACATCTATGTTTCATAAACCTGTTTTACATGACAGCACCGCTGCATTTGTCCTGCTCGATTGTTCACCGCAGTCAATGGAGAACGCCTACGAGCTCTTTTGATGAAAGCCGTGCACTGAACTGAGAAACTCAAGGCTAAACGCACATTTTAGTTCAAAGGGACATGCCGTTCAATTAGGATCTTGGCAGAATACTCAAGAAAACCATTTCATTTTCACTTGAGGTTTTCATGGTTTCTTGTTTTTGCATCTCATAGTAGCATGATTTATATTGCATATGTATTACAATCATTTATATATTTATCCTGAAGGATTGTTAGTCTACCAATATTATCCACATATCAGTATTTAATCTTAAATAAAATAAGATGTTCTGGGTGTTCTCTTACGAGAGTATCTCTCGTTCTGCGTAATATCTTACGCTATGGGGAAACACTCTTTCCTCGAGATATTGAAGCCAAAAATTATCCTTAATTTTTTAATCATGCAAAACGCTTTTGCAGCAGCAAGCAGACAAGGGCGAGACAGCTCGCGCGCCCATTGGCTGCCTCGCTGGAAAAGCTGCAGCCTATCGAGTGAGGCACTGCGTGACGTAATGACGAATGAGGACGCTTCGCGCTCATTTCGTCATGTCCCGCCAGTATAGGCGTGGTCTCGCCCTATAAATACCCCCTCGATAGCTGTATTTCCTCTGATTTTTCATTCTTCACGCGAAGCTCACGCATCGCGGGATCCAGAGTGAGAAGCCGCGCCGTTGACTTGTAGCCTTCTCAGCGGGACGTGCCATCTTCTGAAGTCGCTGGCCCAGCCGCCTTCAACTGCCGTACCTGCTGCGCTTTCCGGCGTACTATATCCTTTTACTCTGCTAATGTGTGTGTGTGGTTTGCTTACGTGACGCAACACCCATTATCTGTTCTAAAAGAGCTGCGTCTTTTTAAAGATGCCTTTCTGTGGCTCATGCCGCTCCCAGCTCAGTGATGAGGACCGTCACGTCATCTGTGTGTCCTGCCTGGGTCATGAGCACGCGGCTATCGCGCTCGCGGATGGTGGATGCCCGCACTGCGAACTTCTGCCTATGGTGACTCTGCGGACTCGCCTGGCGTCGTTCTCTGAGCCCGCGTCCCAGCCTTCTGTGCCGCGCCGTAAGAAGCGTCGCGCCCAGCGCGCTCCCGAGCCTTCTCCAGCCCGCCAAAGCTCGCCGGTTCGCCCGCCTGCTTCGCCGGCTTCACTTGAGTCGCTCCCGGACGGACAGCGCCCGCCGTCTGCCGCCGCTTCCGCTCCCGAGCTGGACGAGCCTGCTGAGGTATGCTCTCTTGTGGCTTCTGATAGCGAGGATTGGGCGAGCTCTGTGGACCTCCCCCCCGCTGACGTGTCTAGCCAACCCTCTGGGAAGAGACCCGGCATTGAGGCTGAGCTGATGCGTCTGCTCACCCAGGCCGTGCCTTGCCGCCGCGCAACAGACTCGACGGGCGCTTTCTCAAGAAGGACGAAACCCCGTCTAAGTCTAGGGCCGCCCCCTTCCTCCCTGAGCTCCACGACGAAGTCGCCAAGTCATGGACCGCCCCGTTCTCCGCCAGACTGCGCACTTCCACCTCTGCGGCCTTTTCTTCCGTCACCGGCGCGGGAGATAAAGGATATCTCTCCATTCCTCCTGTGGAGGCGGCGGTCGCGTCGCATCTCTGCCCGCCCTCTGCGGGACGGCGCGCGCAGACGACGCTTCCCTCTAAAGCCTGCCGGGTGACTTCATCGCTGCACGGGCGTGCTTACACAGCCGCTGGACAGGCGGTCTCAGCGCTGCATACTATGGCGATCTTGCAGATTTACCAGGCCGACCTTCTCCTTAAATTGGACGAGGAAGGTCCGGGTGCTGTCAATGTGGCGGATTTACGAGGCGCTAACGGACCTTGCTCTACGCGCCGCTAAAGCCGCTGCTCAGGCCATGGGGCGGAATATGGCCTCTCTCACCGTTGCCGAGAGACATCTGTGGTTGACGCTGTCTGAGATGACGGAAGCTGAGCGCTCTGTATTCCTCGACGCGCCCATTTCCCCTGCGGGCCTCTTCGGATCTGCCGTCAAGGATTTCGCGGACAGATTCTCTGAGGAGCAGAAGACTTCGCAGGCCATGAAGCACTTCCACCCGAAGCGCTCGAGCTCCGCTGCAGGTCGCTCTAAGCAGCCGTCTGCTCGCAGCTCGCAGCCTCGGCCTGCATCGCCCGCAGCCGCCGCTACACAGCGCCGCCAGGCCCGGGATCAGAGACCGCGCTCTCGCTCTGCTGGACGCCGCCCCGCTCAGCGCGGGCCCCGGCCGAAGATTGAGCTCAAGCCCGAGGCCTCGAAGCTTTCCTAGCCACTCTAAGAAAGCGACGGTGTTCGGATCCTGCTGCGGCCGGATCCCCACTGAAAAGATTCGCTCGTTCAGTTCCTTGCGATGTGACTGTGCCAGTGTATTTAGCAGTGAAGCAGCCGGTGTCTCAGCCCGCTTGCCTGCACAAAAAAGCCGTTTTTATGGCTACCCAGATAAATCCAATAAAGAGTGTATTTTCTGGTATGCCGGCCACGGCCGATGGTGTTATGAGTGTTGTAAGAATGCCCACGCCCCAGTGCCCATTCCCACACCCAGACACAGCCCGCCACGGTGCGAGGCTAGCACACATAAATCTGACTCAGGTCGATTGTGCAAACAATGTAGTGAATGCGCCCATACAATGCCCGCTCACAGCTGCATGCTGCGTGTCCCTTGGTTTCTGTAAAAACGAAACCAATACACAATCTATCGGCTCCGGCCGAAAGCGTGTACAGTGCAGTAGATGTGCCCGTAGGTTTGCGCCCACATCCTCCCGCAAGCACGCCGAATCCCACGGGATTCGCCCCGCTCACTCTCGCTGTGCGTCCCGCCGTAGAGAATCTGAGCGCGGCCAGGCTGCCCGCTGTGTTCAGCGCGCCCCCCGCCTCGAACGCTGTAAGCACGGCGTTGTGTTCCCAGGGTACCGGAGCTCTCGAGCCGTTGCCTGGTCACGACCAGAGCCGGTCTGCATCCTACCTCTAGCTATTTACGCAGAAGCGTGGTCAAAGCTACCCGGGGTATCAGACTGGGTGCTGAACACTATAAAGAGAGGCTACTCGCTACAATTCGCACGACGTCCACGCCGTTGTACGGCGCCCGTCGAGACTACGGTGAGAAACGAAGTATCTCATCTACTTCGAGCCGAGATAGCGAAATTGCTGAGCAAGGGGGCCATAGAGCCCCTTTCTCAGGCTCAGAGCGAAGGGGGCTTATACAGCAGATATTTTCTGGTACCGAAAAAAGATGGGGGCTTCAGACCCATTCTAGATCTGAGACAGCTGAACAAAGCGCTTGTGAAGCGCCAGTTCAGGATGCTTACGACCAGGGGAATCCTCGTGCAAGTGCGCCAAGGGGACTGGTTTATGTCAATAGATCTGAAAGACGCCTATTTCCAAATACAAATAGCGTCCCATCACAGGCGATTCTTGAGATTCGCGTTCGAGGGCAAGGCTTATCAATACACAGTCCTGCCGTTCGGCCTGTCCTTGGCACCCCGTACATTTACGAAGTGCATGGACGCGGCTCTCGCGCCCCTGAGACTTCAGGGCATGCGAGTTATGAACTACTTGGACGATTGGCTGATTCTAGCTCGATCACGGTCAGAGCTCATAGAACACAGGGCCACACTGCTCGAGCACCTCGAGACACTGGGCCTGACAGTCAACTGGGAAAAGAGCTCGCTGTGTCCCAGCCAGAGAATTTCTTTCCTGGGAACAGTGTTGGACTCGCTATCCATGACGGCACGCCTGTCACCGGAGCGCGTACTAAGTATTCAGCGCGTCGCGGAATCCTTCCGCCACGGCTCTATAGTCCCGCTCAGACGGTTTCAGAAAATGCTGGGCCTGATGGCCTCGGCATCCCCTGTACTCCAGCTGGGCCTGCTTCGCATGCGCCCACTGCAGAGGTGGCTGAAGGCACGGGTCCCGCCCTGGGCATGGACCACGGGCCGGTGTCGCTTCAGGGTCGACCAATGGTGCGTTTTGGCTCTGAAACCATGAAAAGTAACCAGCTGGTATCAGTCTGGTGTGAGTCTGGAGACCGCCTCAAGGGTGAAAGTGGTGTCTACGGACGCCTCCACCACGGGGTGGGGAGCGCTGCTCGAAGGCAGACCGCTGGCTGGCCTATGGTCAGAGCAGGAGAAGCTCCTTCACATAAACTGCTTGGAATTGATAGCAGTCGACAAAGCGCTACGGCGCTTCCGTCCCCTGATAAAGGGCCACCACGTCTTGGTCCGGTCGGACAACAAGTCAGTGGTGGCGTACATAAATCGCCAGGGCGGCCTCGGGTCCGCACGCCTTTGCAGGCTGACGGAACCCCTCTTGGTCTGGGCCCAGCGCAACCTCCTTTCTCTGAAAGCGGCGCACGTGCCTGGGCACCTGAATACGGGTCCAGACATGCTGTCCAGAGACAACGTCCCGACAGGAGAATGGTCGCTGCATCCGCAGACGGTCCAGCTGCTGTGGGAAACGTTTGGCAGAGCGCAGGTGGACCTGTTCGCGTCTCGCGAGAACGCTCACTGCCCGGTATTCTTCTCGAAAAGCAGGGACGCGCTGGCCCATGCTTGGCCCAGCGGTCCCCTGTATGCTTTTCCCCCGGTCTCGCTCCTGCCTCAGGTGTTGGAGCGGATCAGGGAAAATGGATGCCCAGTGCTGCTTGTAGCTCCGCTCTGGACGAACCAGGCTTGGTTTCCGGTCCTGATGCGGATGGCCAGCACTGCCCCGTGGCCTGTACCGTTGAGGAGAGATCTCCTCTCTCAGGCGGAGGGCTCGATTTGGCATCCTCGCCCGGAACTGTGGTCCCTGCACGCATTGGCCATCAACGGGTACCCGCTAGCCTCCCAGAAGGAGTGCTAAACACGATCGCGCAGGCTAGAGCTCCGTCTACCAGACGCTCTATGCCTCGAAATGGTCGGTGTTCTCTACTTGGTGTCGAGCCCGTGGCTTTTCACCTGTGGACTGCGGGGTTAAGGAAGTGCTTGCCTTCCTTCAGGAGCTGATGGATAAGGGAAGGACCCCATCCACGCTCAAAGTTTACGTGGCGGCCATAGCAACGTTTGCTAAACCGGTGTCTGGCCAGTCACTGGGGAAAAACGACTTAGTCGTGCGTTTCCTACGAGGAGCTCGGAGGTTAAACCCTCCCAGGCCCCCTTCAGTCCCGGCTTGGGACCTTTCCACGGTCTTGGAGGCCATGAAAGGCGCCCCGTTTGAGCCGATCCAGCTGTCGGACATGAAGCACCTGTCCCTTAAGACGGTGTTTCTATTGGCTCTCACTTCAGTGAAGCGTGTAGGGGACTTACAGGTCTTGAGTTTGGGCCTAACGACTCAAAGGTCGTACTCAAACCGAGGCACGGCTACGTGCCGAAATCCCTCAATACACCGTTTAGGGCCCAGGTAATTTCCCTGTCAGCCCTTCCGGTTCTCGATGAGGAGAGGGACGCGAGTCTCCTTTGCCCTGTCAGGGCGTTAAGGGCTTATGTGTCCCGCTCGGCTGAGTTCAGACAGACCGAGCAGCTTTTCGTGTTGTTTGGCGGCCGTTCTAAGGGACTCGCCGCTTCAAAACAGAGCCTATCCAGATGGATAGTGGATGCCATAGCGCTGGCCTACACTTCCAGGGGCCTGCGGTGCCCATTGGGTGTCAAAGCGCACTCCACGAGAGGCGTGGCCTCGTCGTGGGCATGGTATAGCGGGGTCTCCCTGCAGGATATCTGTACAGCTGCGGGCTGGGCCTCGCCGTCTACATTTATCAAGTACTATAACCTGGAGGTGCCCGCCTTACAAGCTAAGCTTCTGGCGGTCTGAACTTCGGGCTTATCGGCCGCCAATGCGGCTATGTGTACCCCTACGGGTCTGTACCCCTATGGGACTTTTATGAAGGAGTGATGCTTCTAGCCTCTCCTCCTCTACTCTGTGTGAGTTGTGGTGATTGTGCACTAGATGTGCCCCGGGCTTGGCCCCGGGACTCTGGTGTTGGATCCCTGTCCGCACGGCGTGTTGCATGGGGTTCCCCATAGCGTAAGATATTACGCAGTACGAGAGATACTCTCGTAAGAGAACGTACTCGGTTACTAACGTAACCTCGGTTCTCTCTAGAGAGGGAACGAGTACTGCGTATCTTGCCGTGCTTGGACTATGCTCTGGTTCGCTTCGGCGTACAAAATCAGAGGAAATACAGCTATCGAGGGGGTATTTATAGGGCGAGACCACGCCTATACTGGCGGGACATGACGAAATGAGCGCGAAGCGTCCTCATTCGTCATTACGTCACGCAGTGCCTCACTCGATAGGCTGCAGCTTTTCCAGCGAGGCAGCCAATGGGCGCGCGAGCTGTCTCGCCCTTGTCTGCTTGCTGCTGCAAAAGCCATTTGCATGATTAAAAAATTAAGGATAATTTTTGGCTTCAATATCTCGAGGAAAGAGTGTTTCCCCATAGCGTAAGATATTACGCAGTACTCGTTCCCTCTCTAGAGAGAACCGAGGTTACGTTAGTAACCGAGTACGTTTTTTAGCGCATTGTTTAAGGTGGTCTAGTTACAAGAAGAAAAAGTTATAAAGAGAACATTTAAAGGTCCCTACAGGCACTTCATATCCAGCTTTTTATGGGATTTCATAATCATAATTTTATGGATTTAGTTTTAATCAATTAATTTAGTTTTAACTCAAATCTAAATATGAAACTATTATGTAATCAATTTAAGGGTGCTTCCACACTTGTTTTTTTACCACTGAACCTACAACTTGCTTTGTTCAGTATGACTATAAAGTGAAAAAAATAAAAAATATTGAGACAAGCACCATTGACATGGGCCACCCCCCTAGCAACCACCCAGAACACCCTAGTAACCACTTAGCAACATGGTGAAAACACCCTGGCAACCACTCACCAGACCCTAGAATCGTAGCAGCGACTTTAGCACGACACGCACCACTAACATTTTTTAGTTACCATAATCATAGCCTCCATAACCATCACTTCTCTATACATTAACCAACATTTCAAGACTGTTTAATACATTTGCATATAAAAAAATCATCTTTTTCATGCTTAAAATTCACTGTAGCTTCAGTGCATTAATAGCATCATTATCATCTTATATAACTGCATTTCGAATACATTCTTATTAAAGCATGTATGAAATGCATTTAGTCACTTAACATTTTCTGTTGCCTTCATCTCTTGATTAATCACTGTATATTTGCTGGTTATTTTGTAGACACTCTTTTATGATGACATTCATTTCCTCTTGTACACAACTGAGAGAAATCATGTTTTAATCAAAAGTAGCACATTATGTTTTAATTACCTGAACAATGTAAATCTCGACAAACGCCACAGCTTGCCTTGTTCCGTCCTGCGTGCAGAGAAAAGAGACAACTGTCACTTCCTTCACAATCTGAATAATACATTTAGTGTGGAGTGTTTGTGATCTCTCTTTCTCAAGCACATCACTCAAAGTCAATCAATCATAAAAAGTGGTACTGCAGCATATGAAGGAGAATATTATAAAATCTTTCTACGCTCTCTGTCACTGAAGGCAGTGAAGTAATAAAACACTGCTATTGCATACAGTATGTACTGTTGTGTTACCACTTGTGATAAATTGGAAAATATAATGGGTTCAGAATCGCTCTTGTACATATTTTGAATGAGTAATTTCTTCACAACTGCTAAAAAAGTATGTGTTCTATGTAGTATGAACGTGTGTAATATGAATGTAATCTGGATGCAGTTGCGTCGCTCCACTGGCGTTTAAAAATCCTCTCCCGTGGCCTCATGGGATAGTAAAGTGTCAAGGTTTCAAGGTAATCAAGGTACTTTTTGCCACATTTGTCACATATTGTTCTTAGTATACAAGTATGCGATTTCGGTTGCAGCCATTGTCACTATACAGAGACTCTTCATTATCGATGACATCATTTCCTGTTCGCCAGCAGTTACCATAGACACAGAAGACTTCCCTGTGACTCAGAGGTGAGCGTCTGGGGTAAACAGTTTTAATGGAAAAGCATCTTTGCAACTGATTGGGATGATTCTGTGCTTCCAAAAACAGTGTGATACTGATATCCTGAGCCCACATCATTTTCTAAAAGCCCTCCCGAGTGTACTAGACTTAATTAAGTTAGTTAGGCTACAGATTAAAACAATGCAATAACATTTAACTGTTGCAACAAAGTTAGACACTTTTCGAGGTGTTTAGTTCAGTTCGCATAGAAAACAAAGGCGAACACAAACATGATATGTAATTGACTGTACACGATGAATAAAACATATGGAGTAAGAAAAAAAGATAAGTAACAGAAGATGGAAAGGAAGTAATTTTCTCCGATTAGCATGATGGAAACCACACACTGTTAGATTAATGCAGCAGCAAAAACAGTAATGTTATTACTTGGCAGTGAGCTCCATGCCACAAATCCCAATCAAATACACACCCATAGCAGCGGCTACACATTGACTTGCCTTTATATTCAGGTGGGAAAATGTACCAGCAGATTTATAAAGAGAAGAAACATTGCATTAGCGGGGTATTGAATTATGACACGTAATATAGCTGAATGGCTTTCAATTCGACGAGGTGACAGAACAGGAACGACGCACCACTAGGTCGGACTCGTTTTCATTTTTTATTACACACAAAGAGAATCTACTTTCCCAGGTTCAGTAGTTGTGCACATCACACTAGCACGGATGAAGGACAACTTACAGTCAGTGTTATTTTAGTATCGTTGAAATACTATTATAGTTTTTATACACTATGTAAGCCCTGTAGTGGTTAAAAAAAGAGCATTTTGCAGAAGAACATTGTTTTGGTTGTGCTTCGGCTCTGGATGACTGCAGATGACTATGGTTATCCTACTGCTCATAAAATGTTCACTACTCGGCTTAAAAGATAACCAGTTTAGATTGGACCAGTTTAGAGTTTAGGAAAGGATCTCAAGCTGAAGATGTTACTGAAGCTGTACCCATTAATACTCACTGTACTGTAAATTCCAGCAAAGTGCTACAACAACCATAATGAAATGACCCTTCACAATAGATAACGCTTTACAATGAACTCTGTTAGAAAGTGACATGTGGCATGACACACGTCAAAGAAGGCGGAGAAACTTTTCTCTATTTACGGATAGGATGAGAGACACACACAGGCGAGTGACGAATACGCAATTTCCTGCAAAAACCGTTTTTTTTTAAATGTCTATATAATTTGTATTATTTGTTTATTCAGTTTTAGTTATTTTAGTACAGTAAAATAAATTAAGATTAGAAATGGTGCCTTGGCTACTAGCCAAAATAAGATAAAAATTTTTTATATTGTATTTTATTTCAGTTAACGTTTAATGAGATTAGAGATTAGCAATGCTATGACAATATTATACAACAACCACATTTTTAAATGGTTAACAACATTTAAACATAAAAAAAGCCTCAGATACCCACTCAATCTACTACAGTAAGCTATTGGCTGAAAGAGCATAAAGAAACTCTTTCGAAAATGTCAGAATGGGTTGTAGACTTTGTAGAGAGCGATACTTAAAATGCATTATTATTCTGAAACATCGACATTTAGACAATTCGCTCTTCTGCTTCTTCTTCTTAGTCAGTTTCAAACATATATGGTTGAATTACACCAATATTTCCACTTGCCTTTGTATAGCGTTTACTACAGGTGACCGATTGGATCAGGTGGTCAGAGCTGCTGTGATTGAGTGGAGGCAGGAACTAATTTGTTTCTGTTATATTATTTCAATTGCGTTTTTTTTTTCATCTAATTAATTATTTTAGGTTTGGCAGTCTCTCCAAAAACACTTCACTGGAGGAGCCAATTAAAAAAAATACACAACATCAACATGCACATTGCCCGCATCCTTATTGACATTCTGTCATGAAAATGCTTCATAAACTGCCCACTCAGTCAACAATTAGCCTTTGCTGAATCCCCAGCGCCTCAGAACGCAGAAAGACTAGAATCATAGTCAAAGACTGACCTTGGCGCAGACGCAGGATCTTTGAGCAATACTAATGTAAAGACGCACTCAGAAATGAATGAGCGAAACAAACCTAGTGTTTTATTCCCAGGCATGAAAAATAAACCTTTGAACACAACACTAACTGAATATATTTACCCGCTATAGAGCATTTGAATAATACAAATTACTCCTATCTTTGCCAAGATGACAGATTCTTCAGTATGTGATTATAAAGTGGTTTTAAAACAGGGTGAATGAGAACACAATCTCAGTGATTGGCATGTGATGGACAGAGTTACAATGGAGAAGGCGGATCCTGCGGCATACAGAATGATTCTGACACAGTTTCGCACGGTGGTTTGTAGATGAAACAATACTTACTGATTTTTAGTAAAGTGCTTGTTATTTTGTAAATCTGTGGTAATGGCCAGCTAGGAAAATTTGCCTCTGGCACACAGTCGATATGAAAAATGAAATCAAAAAGACAAACTGGTTAGGGGAAGATTGAAATGGATGTCAGACCATTCAATTGTTCACAATGTAATAGAATAGATCATGTAAAAAGTGCTACTTTTTGGTAACTTTTTGTGAACACACATACACTAATCATAAGCTTGAGGTCAGTAAGATTGTTTTTTTCAACAGATAATAATAAAAAAAAATTCTTGAGCAGCAAATCATCATACTAGAAGGATTTCTGAAGAATCATGTGACAGTGAAGACTGGTGAATTGATACTGAAAATTAACTTTGCCATTACAGAAATAAATTATATTTAAAAATATATTAAAATAGAAAACAGTTATTTTAAACTGTACTAATATTTCACAAAATTACTGTTTTTACTGTATTTTTGATCGAATAAATGCAGCCTTAGTGTGGGCGTAAGATACTTACTTTCAAAAACATTAAAAAAAATCGCATCAACCTCAAAATTTTGAAAAGTAATGTGTAACTTACTGCAAATGCACTGTAAGTAATTTGGATAAAACCATCTGCTGAATGTGTACAAACTGGTCACTAAACATCTTGATAACCCACTTTTATGAATATAAATATTGTTTCAATGTTGATAACTTATGGCCCTGTCATATTTATCACCACAGAACCAGAGCAAACCTTCTGGTTACAAGCCTAGAACTGTAACCGCTACACCACATATTTAAATGTACATAGTAGTCTAAAATGAAACTGTCTACTCATTAGACAACCTTGGTAAATAGATTTAGTCACTGGCATCAATTATACTGAACCCTTTAATAGGTTTATCCTGGGCCAGCAGTGTGGACTAACACCTGGGTTGCTATGTCTGGTGTATCTGCGGGCGCAAAAAGGGTTTCTGAAGAGCTTCCTTCAGGCTGTTCTTTTCTCAGATTCCCTTCTGTCACAGTAAACACCCAAAACTCGCCTCGTCGGCTGCTTAATCTCCCCGACAGCCCAGGCATGACATCCTTTCCCTCGGCTCTCGTTCCTGACATTCCTGTCAAGCCGTCTGCTCGCTGTTCGCATAGCTCAGGAGTTTCAGGCATTAGAAAAGAACTCTCGTACACCGTCCTTCCTGGTCCTGTGTCTGGAAAAAAGAGAACGTCCCTGCCATGACCTTATTTGGCAGATGCCGTCGGCCAATGTATCCGCCCATGTATCCGCGACAGGCTTTGAAAAGGGGTTGTTTTGCCAGCAAATGCCCTGCTGTTCCACTCAGCGATGTGAAGGCCCTGATCCCAGGCCGTGGCTCTTGGCAGACGGTCTGGCAACTTCCTCACCCATTTCCAGTGCCTTTCGGATCAACATCGCTCCTTTGGCTGGGATACAGAGCTGCTGAGACCCCCTGCTTTCATGCACCGTTAGGCCGATCCAATGTCCAAATCTCTTATTCCCCTACTGTCCACAGAGAGGCTTCTGGACTCATTCAGCCTTGAAAGGTACTGAGAACAGTCCAGTGGGACCGGGGCTATATTGTTCTAACCAGCCGGTTTATTTGTTTTCTTCTTCATTACTGATTCGGCTGACGTTTTTTGGAAACAGTGCCGCACAACAAACTGGCAATGCTGAAGATCTGGTGCTATTATGAATAATTTCTGAATTTATTTAGAGTGGTGGAAAACAACAACAACAACAACAACATAAAAAGGAAAACTAGTTTTTGAGAAAAATAACTTTTAACCCAAATTTGGGTAAAATATGGACAAACCCAGCAGTTGGGTTCAATTTTTAAATTACATTTTTAACCCAACAGTTGGGTTTGTCCATATTTGACCCAAATTTGGGTTAAAACAGCCCTGTATTTTTTTGTGTAGTATAGACAGCTGCTGATAGATCAATCATCAATCAATCAATCAATCAATCAATCAATCAATCAATCAATCAATCAATCAATCAATCAATCAATCAATCAATCAATCAATCAACCAAACAACCAACCAATCAATCAATCAATCAACCAATCATCTAGAAACCTATCTAGAAAATGGTGGACTATTAGTGTATATATATTTTCAGGACGTTAGTACAGATACGTATCAGATATGTATCATTGGATCATGTATCATTGGTATGTGTCTCTGGTCATCCTGACTGACAATATGGGACAATACCTTTGATCCTCCAGCCATCAGGACTCTTACACACGGACAAAGACACAGGACTTATAAGATGCCTGCCTGGAGGACTAGCATTTCAAAGGAACACAAGCTCATGAAAATGCAATCGTATTAAATGGAATGCAGCAGTTGTAAGTCTGTTTGTGGCATCAGTAGCCAGGTAACAAGCTTCTCTCCAGGATGGATTTATTTCCCAATGTTACACAGCAATCTTGGATCTGAAATTATTTTATGAAATGTCCCACTTCTTTTTTCCACTTCAAGAACACTTTTAATCAAGCAGACAACCAGCAGAGTGTCAAAATTACTGCCAAGAGAAAGGACATTAAGAGGCTTTCTTCGGAAGAGGAAAAGAAAATCAATATTCAAACACAAAATTAATCTGACTGTGAACTTCTCTTCAAATGACGAAGGAAATGGGATATGAAAGATGACCTGCCATAAAAACCGATATCCCACAAAGCCATCTGTCAGAGCAGAGGAAATAATGACAGCGACTAATGAAAGTTGAAGCTGGATTCAGCAGAGGTTTATATCAACAGAGAAAAACTTGATGGCGGTGGCTCTGCTGACTCAGAGGAACAGCCCAGTCCTGATTAGCTCTGTGTTACTTAAGCACCGCTGGCCGTGTGAGAAACAATTGATTCCACCAGAGCTAATGGGAAACATGAACATTCTGAGAGCTGCAGGTAATCAGACAAACTGAAAATCTATTTTTATGTAGCGCCTACCCGTTTGCATTATGACATAAGAGTCTACATTTCTCCAGTCTCACACTTGCAATACTCAACCCTTTCGAGAAGAGGACAACTCTTTAGACCATAAAGAAGAGAATGAATACAATGCAATGAGCAAATGCCAAATTCCAAGGACAAGCCTATTGTCAAAGTGTAGAAATTTGTTGATTTAAATCAGTTAATCATTTGTTATTGCGCTAAACGCTCAACCCCTGCGAGGAGAGGACTCCTCTTTTGACCATTTAGAAAAGAAAGAACAAAATGGCACATTTCAAAGTCAAGGTATAAAAACTGTTGATTTATACAGAATTTAAAGTGAGGTTTAAAAGTCTAGTTTGTCTTAGGATGAGATAAAACTAAACTAGAGATCTGTTTTTGTAAGACCACCAGGGCCTTGTTTCACAGACGAGGCTTAGATTAAGCCAGAATTAAGCCTTAGTTCAATTAGGATATTTAAGTAGTTTTTATAAACATGCCTTGGGGAAAAAAACATTACTGGTGTAACAATGGCACTGCCATATTTTTAGATATGTCAGTGCAAGTTGCTTTTAGTTAAAACAGTTCAAACATGCATTTTATTCCGGGACTAGCCTTCAGCCTCGCTTGTGAAACTGGAGGCAGATGTTCTCCACTTTGCTTAGACTAATTTAAAGGCCCAATATACTTTGGACGGAATCTAAGAACGAACTGGTGTCATGTCATTTCGAACAGAATCAGGCGAAAACAAAGTTTGCTTGGAAAGTTCAAAAGCAATCACCAAAGCAAACTTTCCTGGAAAGTTTTTTGTTATGTTTATTTTGTTATTGAGAAGAAAGCATGCCGCACACATTTACATATTTCGACATTTACACACGTAGACATCTACAGTATAGGCTAGTAGGTCAAACTTCTTTTTACCCTAAGTGAAGAACAAAAAGAACTTTGCAGTGAGTATGTTGAGGCCTTAAAGGGATAGTTCACCCAAAAATGTCCCTGTTTGCATTCAAACTACAGTAGGTCTATGTAAACTCATCCATCCATCCTGTCACAACAGTAAAGTTAATCACCACGCTTTGAGAAAAATACCCGAGTCTCCTGTCTGACATTATACAGGCTAAGATAAGGTGATTCTGAGCAACGGCCCTCCAGGGTCTTCACTAAAAGCTCTATATTTCATTTTCCAGCAGTATGTAAAGTCAATGGCCTCTAAAATAAACTGTCAATCCACAAAAATGTCCTATGTCACACTGCAGCGAACACAAATCCTTTCTCTTTCGTTTTTGTTTTATGCTTTTCCTCAGATGGAAGATAAAAAGCACCTGGCATGACCCTTCCTCCTCCTCACCTTCCTCCTTCCTCTCTGCCACCATCAGAACAGCAGATTTCAAAATTGATCCATGTCATCCAGACGATTTCCATTTCAATCTATTTTTACACCTCATGGAAGGAAGGCCATTTGCACCAGGGAATCACTCATGTGCTTTGCTCCGAATGATGATAAATTGAAGGGCCGCGGTGAATAACGATAAAAAAGGATTTTATAAGTTACCATTCTATTCACATTGGCTTTCTTGTAATGCTGTCAGGCTGAATCATGGCTCAGTGTTTTCCACCGAGTCACATGTGGCATAAGTTTGATTTAATCTGCGCATTAGATATTAAATATTTGTGATTCCAAATCGGCTTTTACAACATGGGGGGGGACGCAGATGCTTAGTTGCATGCAAAGTTTAAATCCCTTTTCCTGATGCATTTTCCAAGAAATAATCTCAACTGTGCACCTAGGTCAAGGTTATAACAGATTTTCAAATACAAAATCACATTTATGAATAATAATATTAATAAAAAGTATGATGGATGAGTGTTTGTACAAACCCAGTGTGTGCTCACATACCTGTTCAAAAGATTGAAATATTTCCATTACGCAGATTACATTTGGACTGCATATGAAATAAATATGCAAACCATCCCAGAATCATTTACCCAGAATCTTAAAAGCAAGAAAATGCCAAATACATTAATATTGTAAAGGTAGTGAATAATTAATGTAACTGTAACACAGTGGCGCCTTAAAGTGAGACTTGTTAAAAAAAATGGTAAATATGATAAAGAATGTATGAGAAGAATTTTTTTATCTAGGTCATTGTAGAAGGTCTAGTTAGTTTTCAGTTATTTAAGTAATCTCAGTCTAGATGAATGTCTCGATTGGAAGGCAGTTAAATTGAGAAACTTGCAAAAGAAAAATGCAATAACTTCACAGAACAAAAAGAAAGTCACAAATTTCAAACCGGAGAGTGAAAAAGCCACTCAGTTTCAGTGTTTCATTTGTAGGGCAGTGTAGTCACAACATACCATGTTCTATTAGACTTGTAGTCTATCTTGTAGAACATAGGCCTACTAGTAGTAAGACCAAAAATATGACTTTGATTTTCAGCGAAAACATATAGTAAATGTCCACCTTGAATGCACTGTGTGTTGGGGTTACCAAAATAATTTTATTTTTTGAGAATAACTTTCCTGCAAGAAATGCGACACTTCCTCTAGAGTCACTAAAAGACATGGTCAAGTTGAGTATCACTAAACTAAACTGTCTGAAAGTCACATGCTTAAAACATCCTGGCAACAAAGACTGAGCATCCACGAACAGAAATATAGTACTGTACGTTTCAAAGTAAGTACTTTCGTGGATCCTGCAAGTCGAGAGTCTGCCATAGAGATGAATGGGAATGCTAAAGGATAGCTTTCTACAGGTATTATAGACCTCCTTGTGCTACATTAAATCATGTCTCAATTATGGGAGGATGAACAAATTCTCTTCCCCCATCTGAGCAGTATAGTCTCCCTAAGGACTGAATTCAAAATCCACGGCAGCAGTTCCTCAAATAGCTAAAGTAGATGATAATTGGATCCATAGTTAGCCGTGAAGGGGGGAAATAGTCTAAACCTGTTTAGTCTTTAAAGCATTTACTGTGTCTTTCTGACCAAAAGAACAAAATTAAAGTTAGAATAAGATGGAACTTAAGTCAAAGACATTGACAATAAGACAAAACTTTTGCTTGCTCCACAAAAAAAAGTGAGAACTTGTTGCATCAAGATTACAAGTGACTGCCCTCCAAATGTTTTACACAATGGTCTGCCAAAAACTGGCAAAACCCCTCAAGCGCAAATCAGCCTTTATGCTGAGATGCTTACAGAAACCGTGCCAGGTTTAACTGCATAGCAATGAAAGGAAGAGTTTGCCAACATCGTTGATGGTACACAAACATTGATGCATCGTCCTCTTGTCTGTTTGGAAGCATTCAGAGAAAATGTTCCCATGCTCTCTGTTTGCATGCTGAACGAACCGTACGTTGTCTGGTTAAATGAATGAATCCACATTGGTGCATTTATTGGAGGAAATAACTTTGAGTGCTCCTTGCAATGACCCTGTAATTTTTCGGAGTTGATGTAAGTTCAAATGAATAATGAACACATCAAACCATAAATAAAGTACATCTGGATTATTGATTAACCAAACAAGTTCAGAGTTTTCAGAGATTCCTACAGACTTTTTTTGTAGGCCGGTTAGTGGAGGCCGATTGTAACGTATTGTCGAGGAGGAAGGAATATAAATAACGGGTAACATTTCAAAATAGACTTTACTGAACATTCAGTATAACACATTACACAAAACAATAACCGCCAAAAGACTGAGAAAAACGGGAAGATTAACAAATGACACCGATGCTGATTGTAAAAAACAAGAGTGATTACAATTATTCACCACATGCTCAATAGAGCAAATGTACATGATATTAATATTAAACATAATAATATTTTAAACTTATATATTTTTGTAATATTATATATTACTTAGTTCACTGTGAACTAACATGAACAAACAATGAACAGCTTTATTATTATGTAAACAAAGATGAACAAAAACAGAAACAAATTATTGCTCATGCTTAGTTCATGTTAGTTAATACATTAACTATTGTTTAATAAACAAACAAACAAACCTTATTGTAAAGTGTTACCATATTTTTTTATTATAAAACATTGTACAAAAGTAAGTACAAATTTACAAAAATACAGTCAAATTAAAAATCCTTTAATTTATTTATTTTAAAATCTATTTCAAAACTGAGAACTTTTTATAAGAGTTGAAATAAATTGTATCATTATTCAGTTTCTACCAAAAGATGGCAGGAGATTTTGAAGTACTGTAGCTAGTGTGTAAGATGATGTATGAGATGATGAAAAATGTAAAACATGTTACAATTGCCCCGTCTCAGGTCCATGGTACATAGCTGTGACAAACAAATTTACTCTGCCAGACAGTTCTGCTGAAGTAGACAACATCTTATTTGAGATTATGCTCAAAACTGTCACTATTTTTCATTCTGTATGGGAGAATGGGCTAGTTAATGCATTTCTTATTTCAGTAATTGTTGAATTGGTTTAGCTATTCAGTATCTTTACAGGCATGAAAAGTTTACATAAATGTAAGTCTTGTTATATTAAGTAATATTAAATATTAAAGTGCCTCTATTATGCTATTTCAAAGGTTCCTAATTTAGTTTAAGGGGTCTCCTAGAATAGCTTTACATGCATCAAAAGTCAATAAACACTTTAATTTCATTAATGCACATCACCTCATTTCTCAAAGAGTCTGAAAATTGTTTGTTCAAAGATTAATTCGCTCAAAACCCTTCATCTAAGGAGCCTACTCTGCTCTGATTGGTCAGATGGCCAAGTCTGTTGTGATTGGTCTACCGCTTACAGCGTGTATTAGAAACAAAACACACATTACCATATCTGGATTTCAGTTTAGAGGCCTCCTTAGCGATTGATACACAGTGATATGAATAATGCCTTTCTTTTTTTCCATAGAGCGAGTCCTCATCCTTTGGAAGTGCATCAAAGTGGATTCACAGCGTCTTCTCGACATGTCGACATCACAAACCAAAACACTTCCAGGCCTCAGCAACAAATACAGTGTTAGAGGGAGGGTCAAAGCAGACGTTGTTGATGGCAGCCAATTAAGACCATAGACGGGCATTATGCAAATGTGTTACATTGTTACATGACTCGTTTCAGCAGTCCAGAATCAATTACAATAACAATACTTAAATCTTAAATCAGACCTTTTACCTTCACAAACAGCTATATGACACACTGCATGAAAGGTAATATTTGAAAAAGCATATTGGGGCACCTATTGTGTTAAATGCATAAATTAATGAATTCATTCATTCTTTAAAAACCTAATTTGGTGCGGTCTTGCATAGCACATTACTCCAATGTGATAAAGTACATTACCAGATGTTTGCAGTGTGTGAACATTTTCAAATGAGGACACAGGCCTTTAAATAAACTGTCCAATGGAAGTCTAGGGAATGCGTGACTATTTATTCTACCGGTGTGGGAAAGTTTGCTGCTAATGAAGCTGGGACTAAAGCCTCTCTGGACTGTGAACACCTTCTCCTTTAATCTTTATTTATTTAATGAGCGCCTATACCCTGCAGTGTTAGTAATTAGCCCTCTTTCTCCTTCTAACTCCTTGAACATGAAATCACAGAGCAGAGGCCACACTCAGTGCTGAGTATGTAAGGATGATAAAAATGATGTAATATTAAAATATACTTAATATGGTTCATAAAAGTTAAACATCTTTATTTTATATATTCATTTTAAAAAGTTAACATTCTTTAAGTCATTGCATTGCTGCACTGTTTGGTTAAGAAATATTTAATTCATTTCTGTACAAAACAGGAGAAAGAAAATACACTTGTGGTCGGTGGATCGGTAATCCATTGCTTTTTCTGTAAAAGAGGCTGAAGTGATTTAATAGGATAAAAAGACGATCTGTGTTTAAAATGCTGTCTTATTTAACTTCTATTACATTTTGGTCTTTGTTTGTTTACATAAGTTTCACTTTCGTAAGTTTAAGTACCAGTTTGTGATTGGAGGATCGGTTAACGATTGCTAATGCCTCGTTCAGCCTGCGTACGGAACCTGTGTGGCTTACGCTCGTCCATTACAACATTGGACTTGACTGAAGCTACATCGTGTCTGTGTTTTACTTTTCTATTTCCCTTTTTACAGGTAAGAAAGTGGGCTGTAGTATGTCTGAATGATTAATATGTGTTTAATACAATAAGGAACATGCGGGGAGTAAATGTCAGTGATTGTAGTCATTTATATATGCAGCACATTTAGCAGGCTGACCGTGAAGTGTTGCTCCAGTGTAGCCTGTATGCTAACGTTAACTATGTCATGCGGACTGAGGTTAAAGCGTGGTGGTAAAGTAACACCGCCGGCGCCGCCATTTTCTGTGTATTTGTTTTATATCGTAAGAAAAAGGTAAAAGTGTTATTGTTTAAGTTTATAGGAAAAATAGTGTTTAATGTGAAGAGGGAATATACTTTGTTTAAATGCAATGATACTACTGAGGTTGAAATGTTAAGTGTATTCTGAATGAATAATTACAAAACAGCTGTATTTAGCATTACAGAATATTCTCTATTGTGCTGTTTATTTTTCCAAACTAATTTACAGGGTTAAGTAAAATCTCTTTTTGTTTAAATAGTCTGTTTTATTAAATGTACATTTTCAAGATTATTTGCCAATGCTGGTTTAAAGATGCTGCTAACATGATATTTTCGGTAACTCAATTTAAATGTTAACTCAGATATTTTGTAATATGGAGTTATAACTGACCGGCTGATATTTTTGTCTATTGTCTAGTTCTTAGAGGGACATTATTATGTCATGTAAAGGGAAAATTACATGTTTAATTGTGATATTGAGTAAACATGTTATTATGCTGTTCATGGTAAATGCATTACAACATTGGACTTGACTGAAGCTACATCGTGTCTGTGTTTTACTTTTCTATTTCCCTTTTTACAGGGGCGTAACATTTGGAGGCCCCGCTGGGATAGTGTGCAGCGAGGTTCAGCATCTACAAGAGATGTCCCCAGCCGTCACACATCCCTTTTAAATAACCCAGAACATCAGAAGCAGGTGGCGAATCAGCGACAGTGGGATTCCGCTCGTCTTGGGCAGCTTGTATGTGATCTGAGGTATTTCTGCATACCAGGGGAGCTGCTACTACTACCACCCAAAGATTGAAAGGTACCACTTCACTGCTAGCACACACTCAGCTGGAAAGATGGAGTCGACAGGGTTAGAGGAGTTACAGCTTGAAGTAATAAGGGCATTGTGTCTGTTGCCCCGAGAAAGTTTGGTGGAGTTGTGTGACTATCTAATCATCGCCGGAGCAGAGTTTGAACATGTTATCAACAAGGGCCGAACTGCTCTCATCACACTAATTTCAAACCACATCCAGAGAGAGGAGCTAGACGAGCTTGAGGATAAAGGTATGGCTGACTTACTCCATCTTCAAGACAAAATGTCTGAGATCCAGATAGCTGGTAAAGCTGGCACATCAACACAAGTAGGCGAACAACAAGAAGGGGAGGAAAAAAAAATACTGGAGGGAATTGAGGCCTTGCAGCTTCAGTCAGCAAGCGCACAGAAACAGAATGAGAACAGTAAGCCTGAGACAAGAGGAATTAAAACCACCAGGCAGTCACCACAGAGTGTAGTTCACAGTCTTGCACCTCACCCATGGCACAAGGACTTTAAGATAGCTGGCCAAATCGGTGAGCTTGGTCAGAAAGACAAGCTGACTTTTTCAAGCTTAGCACGTCAAATTGAACATGGCTCAAGCAAGGGGTTCCCTGAACTTGAGATAGTAGATGCAGTGGTAAGAGCGATATCCCCAGGCATGCAACTTCGCAGCTATTTAGAGGGCAAAACCAACTTGACTTTACCCACACTGAGGCGAATACTCAGATGTCATTATCAAGAGAAAAGTGCAACCGAACTGTATAAGCAGTTGACATCAGAGGTGCAGGGCATCAAAGAAACCCCACAGAACTTCCTTATTCGCACTTTCGACCTGAGACAAAAGATTTTGTTCGCTTCGCAGGAATCTGAGTCAGGTCTCCAATATGACCCTGGACTGGTGCAGAGGATGTTTCTACATACTGTGTTGACTGGCCTGCAGAATGACAACATCAGGCGGGATCTTCAGCCTTATCTGGAGCAAGCTGACATCTCTGATGAACTGTTGCTTGAGCGAATGAATACAGCATGTGCTTATGAGACCGAGAGGCAGAACAAGAAAAAATTGTCAGGACAACAAAGACCTGTTACCGTCCATTCAGCTCAGTCCATCGATGCTCCTACCGAAAAGAATGATAACCCACCGATTCAACAAAAGTCTAAAGTTTCCCCAGCTGTTCTTTCCCAGCTTGAGGAAATTAAGTCTGAGATGGCTCTGTTGAAAGATCTTAAAGCAGAAGTGTCTCACATTAGGGAGTCCATGCAACAGCCCCAGCACATGCCTAGACAGCCACCGCCAGCAGGGGGGGCCGATGGTGCATCAGGATTGCAATTTTCAGGTCAGCAGATGCAGGATCCGGCACAGGGATACTGGTTTACCACGGACCCCAGACACAGAGGGGGAACTGCTCAGTATCAGCAAAGGTTTGTCCCACAGCACAGCTTCCCCCAATCAAATCGTGGCCAAAGAAGAAAATGTTTTGGTTGTCAACAGAATGGAGCTGAAGATTATTGCACACACTGTTATAGGTGTGGCAGTAGCGAGCACTTTCTGGCTGGTTGTCGAGCAAGAGGACAGAGACAGTTTGGAAGTGAGTCTTTAAATGGGGGAAGGTCGCTCGCACGGGACAGGGAGTGACTAGTAACACAGCAATGTCCCAGAAATGTGTGCATTGTGGACAGAAGGGTAAAGGACCAATCCTGAAGCAATGTGCATCCTGTAAGAAAGCGCTTTACTGTTCTAGACCATGTCAAGTTGATAACTGGGCAGCACACAGAAGAGAATGTGAAGCACTATCGTGTATGACTACAAGCACCACTCCAAAAAGGGCGCCATTGGTAGGGGAAAAGCACATGGTTGATTGCTTCATCCAAGAGCAAAGTGTTCGGGCTTTGTGGGACTCAGGCTCCCAAGTGACCATAATTGATGAGCTATGGAAAGAAGCGCACCTGCCAGACGCAAAACTAAGAGACATAATAGAACTTCTGGACATAACACAGACTTTTGACATACAGGCAGCAAATGGGGAGAGCATGCCATACACAGGTTGGGTCGAGGTAACTTTTAGATTAGCTTCAGGGGCTGCATCCAACACAGAAGTAATTGTCCCCACACTTGTGATGAAGGGTGGTGAGCTTGTTCAACCCATCATTGGGTCTAATGTGATTGGGATTATCATAGACAGTGAACTGAAACAGTCAAACACTACTGACAGGGAAGGGTTAAGTAGAACAGTAAGGGCAGCATTTCCAGGCCGAGCAGCGGCTTTTGTAGAGCAGGTAGCGGCTGTGGTAGAGCAAGTTGGCACCACACCGGTGGATGAGTATATAGTCAAGACAAGGAGGGAGAGGGTTAACATACCAAAACGTACAGCAGTCAGAGTTGAGTGTTATGTAAATATGGATTCCCCACATAAAGACAACACACTTCTCTTCGAGCCGGATGTGAACCCACGCTGGACAGAGGGACTCGAACTATGTGACATGCTCGTAAAAGTAAATAAGGGCAGAAAAAAACCCTCTATTACTGTAAGCGTGCAGAATATTACAGATCATGACATAGTGTTAGCAGGGAAAACTGTAATGGGAACTGTCCAGCAGGTCCAAGCAGTCTACCCAGCCTCCATGCTAGAGGGGTCCCGCCCTCCACCTTCAGCTACAACAAATCACATCAGAGCTGAAAAGGATCAGACTACAGGAAATGTGTGGGATCCACCTGTGGATCTGGGCCACCTCAATGAGCCAGAACGAGAGGTAGTTCATAAGATGTTGCGAGAGGAGTGTGCCTCCTTTTCAAGAACAGATGATGATATTGGTTGTATAGAAAAACTTCAACTCAGCATCTCCTTGAAAGACACCGAGCCTGTAGCAAAAGCATACCTCTCTGTGCCTAAGCCACTTTATCGGGAGATGAAGGACTACTTGAGTGACCTCATTGCTCAGGGTTGGGTGGAGAAGTCTAACTCACCGTACGCATCACCAGTTGTTTGCGTTCGAAAAAAAGATGGGAGTCTCCGACTGTGTATAGATTTCCGTGAAGTGAACAAAAAGACCCTCCCTGACCGCCAGCCTATCCCCAGAGTGCAAGAGATAATGGATGGCCTAGGAGGAAACTCGTGGTTCTCTCTTTTGGATCAAGGGAAAGCATACCATCAGGGCTTTATGGCAAAGGAGAGCAGGCCCATAACCGCTTTCGTCACACCATGGGGTCTCTATGAGTGGATCAGAATCCCCTTCGGCCTGATGAATGCTCCGGCCGCCTTTCAGCGCTGTATGGAAGACTGCTTGGAGGGGCTGAGGGATGAGATCTGTATCCCATATTTAGACGACACCCTGGTCTTCAGTAGAACCTTCGAGGATCACGTTGAGAATGTGAGAACAGTACTACAGCGGCTACGGAGGCACGGGATAAAGTTGAAACCAAGTAAGTGTGAAGTGTTCAAGCGTGAGGTCCGCTACTTAGGGCGCATCGTGTCTGCTGAGGGCAGTAAGATGGATCCAGCTGATACTGTGGCTGTTAGGGCTTTAAAGGAGAAGAGGCCACGGACTGTGGGAGAATTGAGAGCAGTCATGGGGCTACTGAGCTATTACCGGCAGTATATTAGGGACTTCTCCCGCATTGCCAACCCTCTTTATGCCCTAATGGAATTAGACCCTGGCCCAGATAAGCAGAAGGACCGGAACGTAAGGACAAAAAGAGTGAAAGGAAAGTATAAAGGGACACCATCACACAAGCCAATCACATGGACTGAAAAACATCAACACATATTGGAGAGATTGATTGATTGTCTGGTTGAGCCGCCGATACTTGGATTCCCAGAATTCAACAAATCGTTCATCCTACACACAGACGCTTCACAGCAAGGCCTGGGTGCAGTGCTATATCAAGAGCAGGAGGGGAAGCTTCGTGTAATAGCCTATGCATCTCGCACACTGACCAAAGCAGAAAAAAACTACCATCTACATTCAGGGAAACTTGAATTTCTGGCTTTGAAGTGGGCCGTTACAGAGCGCTTTCGAGACTACCTAATCAGCTCATCTTGCACTGTATATACGGACAACAATCCACTAACCTACGTGCTATCGACGGCCAAGCTGAACGCAACAGGACATAGGTGGGTTGCTGAATTAGCAGACTTTGACCTAACAATAAAATATCGCCCGGGCCGAGAGAACTCTGATGCTGATGGCCTTTCAAGAATGCCCTGTGACATAGGGACGATGATTGAAGAATGTTCAGAGGAAATGTCCTCCCCTTCTGTGCAAACTACAGTACAAGCTGTGGAAATGAATGTTTCAACCACTGTGTGGTCCATTATGGCTACTGGGTGTGCGGAAACGGACGAGGATGTGCCTACGCCCATTTCAAGAGCAGCTCTCCGTCAAGCTCAAAAAGATGATCAAGATATTGGCCCCATCATCGCCTGTAAACAGTCAAATGAGAGACCTGTAGGACAGCAGTTAAAATCATTCAGTGCACGGAGTAGGTGTCTCCTCCGTGACTGGGAGAAACTCAGTTTTGATGGAGATGGGATACTTTGCAGAAAGACTGCAACCAGGACACAACTTGTTCTCCCTGAAATATACAAGTCAACAGTTTTGAGACAGCTCCACAATGACATGGGACACCAAGGTGTCGAACGCACAACATCACTTGTTCGGGATCGCTTCATCTGGCCACACATGCAGAGAGAGATTGAACACTATGTCACTCAAAACTGTACCTGCCTCAAACAAAAAAAACCCTGTCGAGAAACAAAAGCTCCACTCACACCGATTGTCACCACTCAGCCATTCGAGCTTGTATCCATTGACTTTCTGCATCTTGACAAGTGTAAAGGTGGATATGAATACATATTGGTAATCGTAGATCATTACACACGCTTTGCACAAGCCTACCCCACCACATCGAAATCCGCCAAAACTGTAGCTGATAAGATATTTAATGATTATGCAATGAAATTTGGGTTCCCCCTGAGGATCCATCATGATCAGGGAGGGGAATTCGAAAACCAGTTGTTTGCACAGCTGAAGAAGAACTGTGGAGTGATGGGCTCAAGAACGACACCGTACCACCCCCAAGGTAATGGGCAGGTGGAGCGCCTAAATAGAACACTACTGCAAATGCTGAGAACGCTTACAGAGAGGCAGAAGTCAGATTGGAGAGAATCGTTGCCCAAGCTTATCTACGCATACAACAGCACTCGATGTGAGGTCACAGGTTTCTCCCCCTTCTACCTCCTGTTTGGAAGATCACCAAGATTACCGGTGGACTTATTGTTTGGCTTGACACCAGAGGCTGGGACTGCTGACCATCAGGCGTATATGAGAAGGTGGAAAGAACAGATGCAAGAGGCATATGAGATCACAACTGCAAATGCCAAAAAATCTGCTGAAAAGAGTAAGAGAAACTATGACAGCAAAGTGAGGAGTTCTGTATTGCACGAGGGTGCCCGTGTTCTCGTCAGGAATTTGACACCCAGGGGCGGAACAGGGAAGCTCCGAAATCACTGGGAAGATTGCATTCACAAAGTCATCCGTCAGGTGGGAAAAGACATGCCCATATATGAAGTCATACCAGAACAAGGCAAAGCGAGAGGACGTAGGATACTGCATCGTAACCTGCTGTTGCCGTGTGATAATTTGCCACTGGACATACAATTGAAACCAGCTAAAGCAAAAAGACAAATCACAACAGGGACCCGCAAAGGAAGGGAGCAACAACACCAAGAAACAGACGTTGAGGATAGTGATGAAGATGACTATGGATACTCTCCGCCCAGGGATCTGTTTCTCCCTGTGATACAGTCCGAAGTAGACACAGACAGTCAGGATGCTGACAAGGAATTTGAACAACTTTCACAGGATTCTGAGCCTCAGCAACAGGACATTTGCCAGCTGGAGCAGGATAGTGGAGATACACTGACGGAGAGGGACACATCAGGACAACAGGAGATTACTGCTCAAGAGGACACTGCTCGGGAGGAGAGAACATTTGTAGTGCAGTCACCTGTTCAGAGTGGAACCCACGGTGGACATGAACAGCGATACCAGCGACCAGTAAGAGAGAGACGACCTCCAAGAGTCTTCACATATGACCAGTTGGGCAATCCTGGTTGTTATAGCACTGGACTCACAAGTAACACCATGCAGTGGTACCCACCAGCACCTTATAGAACCATGCAAGCGGCAAGTGCATGGATGGCTCCAGTACAGCGCTTTGACTACCAGCCTGTTGTTGTACCTGGATACTGAATGTGGAACGCACACACACACACAACCTCATTATACACTCACGAATGGACTGTTGAACAATCTGTGTTAACACACTCAAATGCACATACATCACACACTCATGGATGGACTGTTGAACGTACTGAGTGTTAACAATACACACACATTCATTCTTCACTCAGTGATGGACTGATGGACAAGCCGAGTGCTAACATATACACTACACACACTCCTGGACTTTTGAATAAGCTGAGTGCTTGTATACGAACTGTTGCAAAGGTGATCTGGAGACATCATATGTACTGTTTAACTGCATTCATCATTACCCATCTGTTGGTTGGGATGTCGAGGACGACATCTGTGTTGAAGGGGAGTATGTAAGGATGATAAAAATGATGTAATATTAAAATATACTTAATATGGTTCATAAAAGTTAAACATCTTTATTTTATATATTCATTTTAAAAAGTTAACATTCTTTAAGTCATTGCATTGCTGCACTGTTTGGTTAAGAAATATTTAATTCATTTCTGTACAAAACAGGAGAAAGAAAATACACTTGTGGTCGGTGGATCGGTAATCCATTGCTTTTTCTGTAAAAGAGGCTGAAGTGATTTAATAGGATAAAAAGACGATCTGTGTTTAAAATGCTGTCTTATTTAACTTCTATTACATTTTTGTCTTTGTTTGTTTACATAAGTTTCACTTTCGTAAGTTTAAGTACCAGTTTGTGATTGGAGGATCGGTTAACGATTGCTAATGCCTCGTTCAGCCTGCGTACGGAACCTGTGTGGCTTACGCTCGTCCATTACAACATTGGACTTGACTGAAGCTACATCGTGTCTGTGTTTTACTTTTCTATTTCCCTTTTTACAGGTAAGAAAGTGGGCTGTAGTATGTCTGAATGATTAATATGTGTTTAATACAATAAGGAACATGCGGGGAGTAAATGTCAGTGATTGTAGTCATTTATATATGCAGCACATTTAGCAGGCTGACCGTGAAGTGTTGCTCCAGTGTAGCCTGTATGCTAACGTTAACTATGTCATGCGGACTGAGGTTAAAGCGTGGTGGTAAAGTAACACCGCCGGCGCCGCCATTTTCTGTGTATTTGTTTTATATCGTAAGAAAAAGGTAAAAGTGTTATTGTTTAAGTTTATAGGAAAAATAGTGTTTAATGTGAAGAGGGAATATACTTTGTTTAAATGCAATGATACTACTGAGGTTGAAATGTTAAGTGTATTCTGAATGAATAATTACAAAACAGCTGTATTTAGCATTACAGAATATTCTCTATTGTGCTGTTTATTTTTCCAAACTAATTTACAGGGTTAAGTAAAATCTCTTTTTGTTTAAATAGTCTGTTTTATTAAATGTACATTTTCAAGATTATTTGCCAATGCTGGTTTAAAGATGCTGCTAACATGATATTTTCGGTAACTCAATTTAAATGTTAACTCAGATATTTTGTAATATGGAGTTATAACTGACCGGCTGATATTTTTGTCTATTGTCTAGTTCTTAGAGGGACATTATTATGTCATGTAAAGGGAAAATTACATGTTTAATTGTGATATTGAGTAAACATGTTATTATGCTGTTCATGGTAAATGCATTACAACATTGGACTTGACTGAAGCTACATCGTGTCTGTGTTTTACTTTTCTATTTCCCTTTTTACAGGGGCGTAACAAGGGCAGGGAATACACAACAGCACAGGAGAGTAAGAGAAGAGCGAGCGTTCTCTGGAAGGCAAAAACAACGTGCCGAGATTCTGGCGAGCAGCTTGTCTGATTAGTGCTGATTAGGGTCTAATTGTAGTTCTCCAAAACAAGATGACCTCTGCTTTGTTTACTGATGGGATTAATCGTGGCCTGGCAGAATTCAAAATCCCAGCTGAATTAATTCCTTCCTCATTAGATTGAAGCTTTTTAAAATGCAGACTGTATAAAATGTGTTCCATGTCCCTAAGGAATCCGATTAAAGTTCAAAGGTGTTTTTGAGTTGTTCTGATACTTTTATGCCATTGACGAGTAAACAGTTCACAAATTCACAGGGGAGAACTATGCCTAGACCTTACATGGCACTAACAACATCAGAGTAACCGCAAAATAAATAATTCTAATGAGAACTCATCAGATATTTTGGGATGATTTGTATCTCTTGGCTATACAGTGAGGGCCAGTACCACATTTCTCTTAGTTACGCTGGACGGTGAACGTGATTTCTCCAAGTACCACATGTTCCTGGATCAACATCTTTGTCGACCCTGGAACAACTTTCCAATTAACCAATCAGATTTGAGGGACAAGGTTACAGTTTATGTCAAGTTTAGGCTTAAAACCAGGGTAAGGTGCTTCAACATCTGTGTTATTCACCTATCATTACCCTCTGATTTTAGGGAAAAGTTATGGGTAGGGTTAGGTTTAGGGGTAGGGATAAGGACTACATTTTGGGACACGAATGTTGATTAAGGAACATGTCTTACTTGGCAAAATCACGGTGACCTACGCAGGACAGTGTGCCGTCCACGGCCTGCGATTATGAATATGACTAAAATAGGAAGTTTGAATCTGATTGGCTGGATGCAATGCAACAAAATGCAATTATTGTGTTTATCCACTTTTTAAAAGCCTTGCTGGAAGCATTTCTCCTTTTAAGTCCTCAGTCTTACTTCCTGGACAAACCTACGTAGGTTTGCATAGTTTGCATAGTTTGGTTTGTGTTGTCAATATGTCAATAAGATGCTGTTTTCTTTGCATGCACTTCCAAAGGATGAGGACTCGGGCTCAAATTGATACAGTAGAACCGACACCACCTTTACTGTTCGTATCACTAGCCAAGTTTCCATCCACTTGCCAATCGAATTATCTGAAGTTCGGTCAAAAAAGCTCATGCGAATAAAGTTGGTGAAAGTGTGTTTCCATCCAACGGCTTTAAAGCGAATAAAAACCTGTGCGTAATGACGTCACATGTTGTTTTGTGATCAAATTGGTATATCGAATTGATTTGATGCATTTTAAGGTGTTTCCATTCATTTTTGCACAACATTCAAGCAAACATTAAATTTGCGAACAAAGTTTTGCTAGACAAAATGGATTGCGCCATAATAACGTTTCCATCAGACAGCCGTATATCCATCAAGATAAAATCCAATGAGACCGATCGTATTTCATTTGAGTCGATATTCATGAAATTCAATCGAATTTTACTGTTTCCATAAGGCATTTTTCATTCGATATCACTTAATTCGGATAAAAACGTGTGGATGGAAACATAGCAACTGATGTTGCTACAAAGATGTTGATCCAGGAAATTGTTGTACTTGGTGAAATCATGTTCACTGTAGACCAATCACAACAGACGGGGCCATCTGACCAATCAGAGCGAAGTGGGCTCTCAGAAAGGAGGGGTTTAGAAAGACCAGATCATTTATTTAACCGTTTCAGACACTGTGAGAAAAGAGGTGATGCTGCAATGTATATATTATGAAAAAATGTAAGTGTAAACCAATTGTATCAGACCTCCAAAACAAAATGAGGAACCTTTAAAATAGCATGGGCACTTTAAGCACACAAATCCTTCCTCAGCAACTATAGAGCAAACATACTAGCAGTTCCTTTAAGCACCGGACATGGCAGTCTTCTCCTTCACGGTACATACAAGATCCCAGTAAATGCCAGCAAAGGGACCTTAATACTCTTACTATATCTTTAAGTCCAGCTGTTCCTGGTGAGCAGGGGGGATTGTTTTGATCAGGACAAGTGCTTATTGTCAAGGTTTAAACCGCAGACAGGTTTGCTGATTGCCATTGATGTGTTCCACCACGGGGACCCAGTAAGTGAGCTGTCCTCGGCCCGAAGAAATGTAGGCCTAAGTTGTCTAAAAGATTCTCTGTAGGGATATGCTGTCCCTCAGCATGAGGCATGGATTTAATCACTTAACCTGTCAGAGCACGAGTAGTAAATAAAAAACTCTGCTCCCACAAGCCCTTTCTCCGAAACACACAGAAACACACACACAGGAACATATTCCCATTAGCACTGACAGCCTTTCTTAAAATGTTTAATTTCACTTCCCTCAACTAGCATGAACACTCTGACCTAAGAGCTTGAGAGAGTTTATTACTGTACGGCTAATGGTCTAGCACAAGCACAGCATCTTTATCTCGGCACATCAGAATTAAGGGGATAATAAACAAACTCCAAATGTGACGAGACAGTTAATAATGATGTTGCAGCACCAACACAGATGCACATTAATATTACAGTTGGCATCAAAGACACGTTATCACAGCAGACGCCAATGACACAATCGCACATTCCTCCCTGTAGCCTACACAGATACCCATTACATATGACAATGTACTCTTAAGCTCACCTTAAAGATAATTAAAACCACAAAACCAGTGATTACTTTGGAAACATGTTCGATTTATATTACGATTGTGTGCATTTAATTACTCCAGTCCAAATCACATTATCTGTAGCTTAACAAGATGGGAAAATTCATCTAGCTGTCAGCACCTGGGACTCCTGCGATTGTTGCCGGATGAAAAGGTGGAGAGAGAGTTTGCTGACAGGGCATCCAAATAGCCGTATTTGCTCGAAATCACAGGGGAACTATTATTATTCTAGCAACAACAAATCTAAGTGACAGCCTTCAAATGCACTGCGGCTCACTGAAGTACATTTCATCTTGCATTTAATTCAGACTTTTACCAAAGAATTTGCAGTGTGGTCACAAAGACTTTGGGGATTTAAGTTGTCATTTTGAAAAAATACCAATCCAAAGTAATGTAGTGTATATATATATATATACTGTGTATATATATATATATATATATACTGTATATATATATATATATATATATATATATATTATATATATATATATATATATATATATATATATATATATATATTTATATTGTGACGGGCGGAAGTATCACGCGACAAGGAGAGCTCAGAATAAGCATCCGGAGGGTGTATTTATTTACAGGTGAAATAAGTGCACAGTGCAGGTTGAAGAGTGAAGAGTGAAGAGCGGCTTTCTTGAGGTGAGGCGGTGTTCTCTATTCGAGGTTTCCTTGGTGCGGTGAATCGGTGCTGTGCTCGCAATTGGTTTAGCTCGGTCACACGCTGGTTTCTGGAAAAAGAAAAAGAGGCGACACATTAGTTCTCAGCTTTCAAGAAGCCTGTTTCTCCCTGTTGTTCAGGCTCATGTCGTTTATATGGTTGTGTGGGAATTGATGACAGGTGTGGCCGAGCGAGCCATGATGAGCGAGCACAGATGTTTCGCGTCTTTCTCCAGGGCAACGCTGATGAGTGCACAGGGCGCTCGTCACACTCCCCCCCCTAAGCGTTGTCCTGGACCTGGTGGACACATATGGAAGCAACAAGGGGGAAACTGGGGTTGGGTGGGGAGTGACCCCTGACAGACCTGAAAAGGCTGACCAAATCCGCGAGAGTCCGTCTGCATTGGCGTTGGAGGCTCCGGCTCGGTGGCGGACGATGAAGCAGAAGTCCTGGAGCGCAAGGAACCACCGCGTCACTCTGGCATTGGTGTCTTTGGCCTTGGGCATCCACTGAAGGCGTGCGTGGTCTGTGAGGAGGGTGAACTTACGGCCGAGTAGGTAGTACCGCAGCTCCAGAACTGCCCACTTTATTGCCAAAGCCTCTTTCTCAACCGTGGCGTAGTTCTTCTCGGCTTTTGTCAGCTTCCTGATAATAAACAGAACAGGATGTTCCTCACCCTCCGTGACTTGGGACAGGACGGCTCCCAACCCTGTCTCGGACGCATCTGTCTGCAACAGGAAGGGGCAGCCGAAATTGGGGGCGTGTAGGACTGGTTCCTCCGTCAGGGCATCTTTGATTCGCTGAAATGCCTCTTCTGCCTCGGAACTCCAGGCAACGCGCTCAGGCTGCCACTTTTTGGTTAGGTCTGTCAGGGGGGTGGCTAACGGGGAGAAGTTGGGGATGAAACAGCGATAATATCCTGCTAAACCCAGGAAAGCCCGCACCTGGGTCTTCGTTCCGGGCCTTTGTGCGGCGCGGACGGCCTCCACCTTTTTCTCCTGTGGCTTAATGAGGCCTCGTCCAACCTGGAAGCCTAGGTACTTTGCCTCGAAGAGAGCCAGATGACATTTGCGAGGGTTGGCAGTGAGTCCCACCCTTCGAAGATCCGTAAGCACCCTCCGCAGATGGTCCAGGTGATCCTCCCAACGCTCCGAATGAATGACTACATCATCGATGTATGCTGCTGCGTACTGCTGGTGTGGCCGAAGGATGATTCCCTCTTGGCTCTCAACGAAGGCGGTCGCATTTTCTCTCCCTCTCCCTCCCCTTACCTCTCCTGCTTGCTTCTCTTGTCACGTCTACTGTCTTGTACTTTGAGAGACTCTCGCAGCACTGCTCTCCAAACTAAGAAATTATGGATTTGATCAACTGGTCTCTCAACGCAATTGACACCATCTTCTCTACGAGAAGCTTGGGTTCGGGGGAACCTGACTGCCCTGCCGGGACGTTCGCAGCTGGCTACACGATGGACGCGTGGGAGAGGTGGCGGGTCGTGTGTCTGGCCGCTCTTTCCGTGGAGGACATTGAAGATATCTACCTATTCGGTACCATGATAACAGGTTTTCTGCTGATTGGATTAGGCATTGCCCTGGTTTATCGAGGAGTTAAGAAGACGGTGACAGCTGTTCAAAGCCCCACGAGGCTGCCCGTCATGATTGAGGCGGTGGGCAGAGCTGTCGGCACTCAGACTGGGACTATGAACCAGAATGTGGATAACATCTTGGAGAAGCTTGCAGCTTTGCAAAGGCAAATGGATCGTTTCAGAGACCAAAATGGACCAGGAGAATAGCCTGTGTAAATTGAATGCGGCTACTCCCGAAGACCAAACAATCCCAATCTTATCTGTTTCGGCTCCCCTCATCCAGCACTGGCCTTGGCCAAGGCCGCTGTTGGAACAACAAATCTCCCGGATGAGCACTGCAGTGAGCCGCTCTTGCGTTCCTTCCCCGACTCCCAAGACACCTGGGATTGTTGACTTTGCATGGACCTGATCAAGGTTGTCTCCATGGCAACTTGCTGTGTATCGCTATGACAATCCTGCGGACTGAGGCACCTAGATTAGGGTTGGCTTAGCAACTATCTCCAGGCCTACACACACATGAACTTACATATACACATATACACATGCATCCCCCCACACCCCATCCCACGCCTTCGCCGCTTCGTACCTACAGCCTGGCAGGCGGGTCTGTGACCAGCGCCGAGAATGGCTGCAGGACCGGATGCTGCTTGCCTGGGCTGGACAATTCCATCCCCCACTCCCCACACGTGTTGCAATGTCTTGTTCATGTTGTTGTACTGTTTATGTGCTAATGTTGCTGAGGTGTTTTTTCCTGTTCCCAGACTGTACTCCTTACAGGAGCATAGTCTGGGGGTCGCCTTTTTTTCACCTCACCTCTCCTCATGTCATGCTGTATTTTTCTCAAGATTGGCGCTGATTATAGCAGCCATGGTAGCATCTTGCTACCGAAGCACATTCCTTGTGTGTGAAAGCACTACTTGGCAATAAAGCTGATTCTGATTCTGATTCTGATTCTGATTATGATGTCCATCAGCCTTTGGAACGTGGCCGGTGCCCCGTGAAGCCCGAAGGGAAGGGTCCGATATTGCCAATGGCCAGTTGGGGTTGAGAAGGCGGTTTTTGGTTTGGGGCTTTCGAAGAGGGGTACCTGCCAATAACCCTTCGTCAGGTCCAGAGTGGAAATATACCGGGCCTTTCCCAGGCGGTCTAGGAGTTCATCCACCCGGGGCATTGGGTATCCGTCGAACTCCGAGACTTCATTGAGGCGGCGGAAATCATTGCAAAAGCGGAGGGTGCCATCTGGCTTCGGGACCAGGACAATTGGGCTGGACCACGGGCTCCGTGATGGTTCGATCACCCCCAACTTCAACATCTGCTGGATTTCCTCCTCGATAGCCTGCCGACGAGCCTCTGGAATACGGTAGGGCCGTTGTTTTACGATGACCCGCGGTGGGGTTATAATGTCGTGTTGTACCAGACTGGTTTGCCCGGGGATTGTAGAGAACACATCCGAAAACTGACCAATCAGGTGTCCCAGTTCAGCCTTTTGTTCCCCCGACAGACTGGGGTTGGTATCCACCAAAACAGACTCGACAGTGGCAAGAGCTACGGTCTGTTCTCTGGTCCCCACCCACTTCTTCAGCAGGTTCACGTGGTATAGCTGCTCAGGGCTCCGTCTCCCAGGTTGCCGTACTCGGTACGTTACAGGACCTACTTTCTCTACAACTGTATACGGCCCCTGCCAAGTGGCCAAGAACTTACAGGCTGCAGTGGGGACTAACAGCATAACTCGATCGCCCGTTTGGAACTCTCGGGGCTGAGCTGTACGGTTATAGTGGCGCTGTTGAGCCTGCTGGGCTTTTACCAGATGTTCCCGGACTAAGGGCATGACGCAGTAGACCCGTTGTCTCATCTCAGCGACGTGCTCGACTAAGGACCGGTGCGGGGTGGGCTGCTGGTGTTCCCACGCCTCTTTCGCCACGTCGAGCAGCCCTCGAGGTTGTCGTCCGAAGAGGAGCTCGAAGGGGGTAAAGCCTGTGGACGCCTGGGGAACTTCCCGTATGCCGAACAGAACGTAGGGCAACATCTGGTCCCAGTCCCGCTTATCTTCGGCTGCCACCCGTCGCAGCATTTGTTTGAGAGTTTGATTAAAACGTTCAACGAGCCCGTCCGTCTGAGGATGGTACACAGTCGTCCGCAGCTGCTTGACTTGGAGTAAGCGGCAGAGATCGGCCATTAGCCGGGACATGAACGGTGTTCCCTGGTCGGTCAAGATCTCCACCGGTATACCCACTCGGCTGAACAGTAGGAAGAGCTCGTGGGCGATATTCTTCGCGGTGGCTTTCCGGAGGGGAATAGCTTCGGGGTAGCGGGTGGCGTAGTCAACCACGACGAGGATGTGTTCGTGTCCCCGGGCTGACTTTGGTAATGGCCCTACCAGATCCATCCCGATGCGTTCGAAGGGCACCTCAATGATGGGCAGCGGTATGAGTGGTGTGGGGGGTGGTGGTTTGGGTGACGTCTTCTGGCAGACCGGACAGACTTGACAGAATTGCTTCACCTCGGCCTCCAGGCCGGGCCAGTGGAACCGGTCTCGAATGCGTTGGATGGTATTAGCTGCGCCGAGGTGTCCTGCCAACGGGTGGGAGTGTGCCAATTGCAGGATTGTTTCTGTCTTCGAGCGCGGCACTACTAACAGTTTTTTTTCCTCCCCCCTCCGCTGAGCAACACAATAGAGTAGGCCGTTTTCTATGGCAAAGTGGGGGTAAGGATGAGGTTTTGGCCGGGTGTCTTCTCCATTCATCACACAAACCTGTGTCCAGCAGTGTTTCAAACGCTCGTCCTCCCGATGAGCGCGGCCAAAAGAACCGCCGCCCGAGACCTGTTGGTAAACATCATAGAAGAGATTAGATGAAAGGGAAGGGGACTCACCATCTCTCCCACTGTCTGAGGCCAAGAGAACGGGGCGTCGGCGGGGATTCTTTGCTGGTCGCCGTCCACGGCGACCCCTGCTGGGCTGGATAGGTCGTTGTGGCGTCGTTGAGCAGGGTTTCGAAGCCCGGCCAGTCTCGGCCCAGCAGCACAGACACGGGCAGATCTTCAATGAGCCCAACTTCTATGGGCCAGGACCCGAAGCCGCAGAGATAGTGACACGCCGAGCAGGCACCTGTCGTGTGTCTCCGTGCACGCAGGTGATAGGCAACAGCGTCTTATTCTCGCTGCGTGGAGGAAGAATATCTGCCCTGACGAGGCTGACGGCGCTGCCCGAGTCGAGGACCGCTTTGAATGGCCGGCCGTTGATCTTGATCTCGGTCTCTGGGGCTCCCCTGGGGAGCTCGTGGTGCACCGCACACCCTGCCAACCAAGCCCGAATTTTTGGGGAAGAGGGCGCTGTTGGCATGGACTCATCTTGTGGCTCTGGGGCCACCGTTCTGCTTATTGGTCGTGAAGCGCCTTCCGGTGTACGCTGTTCTGGAGCCCTCCTCCGCAGAAAAGGCGGTATTCGCTCTCCAGCCTCACGACGGTGGGCCGCCTCCGCCAATTCAATCGCCTCCACTAACTCTGATGAGGTTGTAGGGTTTTGCATTCCCACAGCCTGGCGATAAGAGCGGGGTAAGGCCTGAAGGAAGCGGTCAATGACCACGCGTTCCATTACCTGGGCAGGGGTGGGCTCTCCATCCATCAGCCAATGTTGCGCCATACGAGACAGTTCGGCCACTTGAGTACTGTGCTGGACTTTAAACTTCGGTTTAAACAAGGACTTTTATTTTGATACTTTATTTGAGTTTTTCTTAGTTTTCCTATGGCTTCCTGTTTAAAAGAGGAAGTAGGCCATATTTCTTCTGTGCTAGAGTTGTGCAAGGTGCTCCATGTGGTTGCAGACATCCAGCTTCATCTTGTCTATCAAAGCCCTTTGCAATGCAATATCTGTAAGTGACTGTTTGATTTTGTTTAGTGAGCATTGTGTACTCTGTTGTTGTGCTATGTAATGTAGCATTTAATTCAGCATGTTTGTTACTTTTTCTACTCAAGTTTACAAAGTATTAATGCTGTTGATATACAACTATATTGTTGTTGGTTATTTGCCTTGTGTGTTTGAGAGTGCTCATTTTGATGATTTGTCTACTTTGAGAAATTCATGCTTGTGTATTTTCTCTTCTTTGTAGTTTCACACTTTTCATGATTAAACTACATAAATTGCATCTTCGTGGAGTTTACTGTGGAAGTGTTTAGCGACTGGATAGCTGGATTGATTAAAACAGTGAGGCCAGTGACAGTGAAAAGATAAGCAGCGAATTGGATGGATTGCGAGATGAATGGATTGCCTGTCTAACAACTGCATCTATCAGAGAGATATCTCTGTTTGTAAGCCTGCACAAAGATCATGTCCTCAAGAGAATCTAAATCATCACTGCGCCATCGCATGCACAAAGAAAGTGATGATGCTTGCTCAAGCTCTCAAGCTTCTACCTCATCAAGAAGTTCTACGGCCAGTTTAGCCGTCACGAAAGCTCGTGCAAGAGCAGAGGCAGCCAAGGCAAGAGCGGCTCATGCAAAGAAAGAAATTGAGATTGAAGTGGAACAAGCCCGACTTCAAGCAACACTAGAGGCACTGCAGGAAGAAAAAGAGAGAGATGCGGCCATAGCAGAAGCAGAAATTCTAGCAGCAGCCTTCACAGAAGTAGACCATGTATCAGCATCAGAGTTTTCCAAAGAGATCAGCCTCCAACGCACTGCAGACTATGCAAGAGAGCAAGCTTCAAGCCACAATTTACAATGTAGTCCTGAGCACATGTCAGACACTTAGAGCCTGGCCAAATACATTGCACGTAGTCAGTTGGTAACTTCTGGACTGAATTCTTTTGATGATAAACCTGTAAATTATTGGGCTTGGCGATCATCTTTTAAAAGTACCATTGCAGACCTTGACCTTAAGCCAGAGGAAGAGATGGATTTGCTCATCAAATATCTCGGAAGAGAATCATCTGAACATGTACGAAGAATAAAATCAGTCAATATTAGGCACCCTTTTGAAGGTCTACAAATGGCTTGGGAGAGGCTAGAGGAAATGTATGGTTCAGCAGAGGCAATTGAAAGGGCTCTCTTCTCCAAATTAGAAAGCTTCCCTAAAATATCAGGTAAAGATCTCTATAGGCTGCGTGATCTTGGAGACCTGCTTGCAGAGCTAGAGGCAGCCAAGCTGGATGGCTATCTTCCTGGGCTGTCTTACCTTGACACTGCTCATGGTGTGAGCCCGATTGTAGGAAAACTTCCTTATGGTATCCAAGAAAAATGGACATCGTATGGATCGAAGTACAAGAGAGAACATTATGTGGCCTTCCCACCATTTTCTGTGTTTGCTGACTTTATTCGTTCAGAAGCTAAAACAAGAACAGATCCCAGCTTTGCCATTTTTCCTTCAGCACCGCCACAAGAAAAAAGAGAAAGATCAGATCAATTCAGGCAAGCGTCTATAGCTGTTCATAAAACCCAAGTTAACATGTCTGAAACAAGAGATGTTCTTGACAGGATACAGATTGTTAATCCTCAACGATATTGTCTCATTCATGATAAGTCTCATCCACTTATAAGATGCAGAGGCTTTAGAGCAAAAAGTCTTGAGGATCGCAAACAGTTTCTTAAAGAACATTCAGTATGCTTCAGGTGCTGCTCTTCTGTAGATCACATGGCAAAAAACTGCAAAGCTGAAATCCATTGCACTGAATGTGATAGTGATCGTCATGTGTCAGCTCTACATCCTGGTCCAGCACCTTGGAGGAAAACCATCTTTCCTGTCTTAGAGGATGGTGGGGAGGAAGATGAATTAACCAACCAAGAGGTAACCTCAAAGTGTACTGAAGTGTGTGGAGCTGGAAAGAGTGCCAGAGCATGTTCCAAGATTTGTTTGGTTAATGTCTATCCTGTCGGTAACAAAACCGAATCTAGAAGAATGTATGCAATTCTTGATGAACAGAGCAACCGCTCATTAGCGAGAACAGAATTCTTTGAAGAGTTTCAAATCAAAGGATCTTCTTTTCCATATTCACTCAAGACATGTGCTGGATTAAAAGAGACAACAGGAAGGAGAGCAAATGGCTACATTGTGGAATCGTTGAATAAGAGTGTAAGCCTTCATCTTCCTACACTGCTAGAGTGCAATCAGATTCCTAACATTCGTTCTGAAATTCCTACCCCAGATGCAGCACGTCATTTCAGTCACCTGAGAGATATAGCTCATGAAATACCATCCCTAGACCCAGATGCTAACATCCTTCTCCTCCTTGGTAGGGACCTCATTAGGGTCCACAAGGTCCGTCAACAGATTGATGGTCCACCCAACGCTTCATTTGCTCAAAAGTTAGATCTTGGATGGGTAGTTATTGGAGACGTGTGTCTTGGAGGTGCTCATCGACCTGATCATGTAGATGTTTCTAAGACCTCCATACTTGAAAGTGGTCGCCCCAGTTTACTCTGGCCCTGTGAAAGTCAGTTCCATGTAAAAGAGCAGTATGGCACCAAGTTTCAGTTTCAAGATCATCTTACATCAAAAAGCGTAAGTGCTTTAGCAACACGTGCAAGTGAGAAGCTAGGTCAATCAATCTTTGTTCGTACATCCAGAGATCACAAGCTTGCACTGTCAGTGGACGATGACAGGTTTCTACGCATAATGGACAAAGAGTTCTACCAAGATGAATCCAATGGCTGGGTGGCTCCTTTGCCATTTCAAGTTCCCAGAAGAAGGCTTCCAAATAACAGAAAGTATGCTTACAGCCGTCTCTCCTCACTTCGTCATACTTTGGACAAACGTCCTCAAATGAAAGCTCATTTTCTTGAGTTTATGGAGAACATGTTCTCTAAAGGACATGCAGAAATTGCTCCCCCACTCAAGAAAGATCAAGAATGTTGGTATCTGCCATTGTTTGGTGTTTATCATCCGAAGAAGCCAAGCAAGATCCGAGTGGTCTTCGATTCTAGTGCACCTTATGATGGAGTCTCATTGAATGATATCCTACTTAAGGGGCCAGATCTCAACAATACCCTCCTGGGAGTGTTGCTAAGATTTCGTAGGGAGCCAGTGGCGATCACCGCTGACATTCAGCATATGTTCCACTGTTTTTTAGTCAGAAAGGATCACAGAGATTTCCTGCGCTTTCTCTGGTATCAAGACAATGACCCTGGTAAAGAAATAGTGGAATACAGAATGTGTGTACATGTGTTTGGCAATCGTCCTTCTCCTGCTGTTGCCATATATGGTTTGCATAGAGCGGCCAAGGAGGAAGAAAAGAACTTCGACAGTGACGTTAAAGAGTTTGTTGAACATGATTTCTATGTTGATGATGCTCTGAAATCCTTCCCAAATGAAACCGCAGCAATTAGTGCTCTGAAGCAAACTCAAGACATGCTTGCAGTAGCAAATCTTAGGCTGCATAAAATAATCTCCAATCGACCTGCAGTGATTGAGGCATTTCACCCTGAAGATCGGGCTGTGGATATCAAAGATGTTGACCTCTTCTTTGAAGATACTCCAGTCCAACGTAGCCTAGGAGTGTCATGGAATTTGGCATCAGACACATTTACTTTCCAAGCTATTGACGATAAGAAGCCATTCACCCGGCGAGGTGTACTGTCAACTGTAAACAGCTTATATGATCCTTATGGTTTCATTGCTCCCGTTACCATCAAAGGCAGGCTGTTGCTTCGGGAACTCTCAAAGCAGGCTGAAGACTGGGATTCTCCATTACCTGATGACATAAAGCCAGAATGGATCAGATGGATGAATTCCTTACAAAACCTGCTAGATCTAAAGATCCAACGAACTTACTCATCTTTTCCTACTTCAGAGGTTCAGACAAGGGAATTGTGTATATTTGCAGATGCATCCATGAAAGCTGTTGCAGCTGTAGCTTATCTGCGATCCACATCTCAAAATGGCCAAACAGATACTGGTTTTGTGTTTGGAAAGACAAAGTTGGCACCACAGCCAGATCTGACTGTTCCAAGATTAGAACTCTGTGCAGCAGTTCTAGCAGTTGAGATCGCAGACATGGTTGTAGAAGAAATAGGCTTGCAGTTCAATAATATCCAGTTCTACACAGATAGTAAAGTTGTTCTTGGGTATATTCATAATCGAACAAAACGCTTTTATGTGTATGTGCACAACAGAATCCAACGAATTCTTCAGTCATCTACTCCTAGTCAATGGAGCTATGTTCCATCAGATGCCAATCCTGCAGATCATGGGTCTAGATCTGTATCAGCTGATTATCTCAGTAGTACAACTTGGCTTACAGGGCCAGATTTCTTTCAGAACACTCCATCCTTAAATGCCTTGCTTCAAGAGAACTATGACCTTGTTGATCTTGAAGTAGATCCAGAAATCCGACCACAAGTGATTTCATGTTTAACTGTAGTGCCTACTCAGTTCCTGACTCCTGAGCGTTTTGAACACTTCTCAAGCTTGAATAAGCTAATCAGAGCGATCGCTCATTTAAGCCATATCTCCCAGTCATTCTCCCATCTAACAAAAGATCCAAGATGTAGTGGATGGCATCTCTGTAGTAACAGTCCCACAAATGAGGAGTTGGAAAAAGCCAGGATTGTTATCCTAAAGAGCGTTCAAAATGTAGCCTTTCCTGAAGAGCTAAGTGATATAAAAGCAGGATGCAATCTCTCACCTAAAAGTAGTATACGGAAACTTAATCCTATTCTGGATGACAAAGGTCTTCTGCGCGTTGGAGGCCGTATTGCTCAGGCAGGTCTTGAGAAGGAAGAATCAAATCCTGTGATCATTCCTGGTAAACATCACGTAGCAACCTTGCTTGTTCGACATTACCATCAAGCAGTCAAACATCAAGGAAGACATTTTACTGAGGGAGCAATACGAGCAGCAGGGTATTGGCTGATGAGTGCCAAAAGATGCATTGGAAGTCTACTTAACAAGTGTGTGACATGTAGAAAGCTTCGCCATCCTACAGAGCTCCAACTGATGGCAGATCTGCCCGCAGAAAGACTTCAAGTGGCTCCACCTTTCACATATGTAGGAGTCGATGTATTTGGACCATGGCAGGTTGTTTCTCGCCGCACCAGAGGAGGCTGCTCCAATTCCAAAAGATGGGCAATCATTTTCTCATGTATGTGCACAAGAGCAGTGCACATTGAAGTTGTAGAGACATTGAGCTCAAGCGGATTCATTAATGCTCTGAGACGTTTTTTTGCAATAAGGGGACCCGCTAAGCAGATACGCTCTGATTGTGGCACAAACTTTATTGGAGCAGTGCAGGAGCTCAAGATGAATAAAGAAACTTCAGGCTCTGATCTTCAGAAGTATCTACAAGAACATGCTTGTACATGGATATTCAACCCTCCCCATGCATCACATATGGGAGGTGCTTGGGAAAGGATGGTGGGTATAGCCCGACGTATTCTTGACTGTATGTTGCTTGAAGGAAAGTCCCTGCATCTCACACACGACGTTCTTGTAACCCTCATGGCTGAAGTGTCCGCTATCATTAATGCACACCCTCTCGTGCCAGTGTCTTCAGATCCTGAAGATCCTTTAATACTCACCCCTGCTATTCTGTTGACCCAGAAAACCTGTTCGATCCCTCCGCCACTTGGCGAGTTTATAGATAAAGATCTTTTCAAGGCTGAGTGGAAAAGAGTTCAAAATCTTGCAGAAACATTTTGGACAAGATGGCGCCGTGAGTATCTTGCCACTCTACAGAGTAGGCAGAAGTGGCAAGACAAGAAGCCTTGTCTCAAGGAAGGAGACATTGTGTTGATGAAGGATAGCCAAGTCAAGAGAAATCAGTGGCCTATGGCTATCATTGCAAAAACACTACCTAGTAAAGATGGTCTTGTGAGGAAAGTGGAGTTGAAATTCATCAGAGAAGGTTTGCAGAAAAACTTTATTCGCCCTATATCAGAAGTGGTTCTGCTTTACTCCCCCTAAGATATTGGGAGTAAAAAAGCTAAAGTGAGGTATTTACATACCCCAGGCGGGGAGTGTGCTGGACTTTAAACTTCGGTTTAAACAAGGACTTTTATTTTGATACTTTATTTGAGTTTTTCTTAGTTTTCCTATGGCTTCCTGTTTAAAAGAGGAAGTAGGCCATATTTCTTCTGTGCTTGAGTTGTGCAAGGTGCTCCATGTGGTTGCAGACATCCAGCTTCATCTTGTCTATCAAAGCCCTTTGCAATGCAATATCTGTAAGTGACTGTTTGATTTTGTTTAGTGAGCATTGTGTACTCTGTTGTTGTGCTATGTAATGTAGCATTTAATTCAGCATGTTTGTTACTTTTTCTACTCAAGTTTACAAAGTATTAATGCTGTTGATATACAACTATATTGTTGTTGGTTATTTGCCGTGTGTGTTTGAGAGTGCTCATTTTGATGATTTGTCTACTTTGAGAAATTCATGCTTGTGTATTTTCTCTTCTTTGTAGTTTCACACTTTTCATGATTAAACTACATAAATTGCATCTTCGTGGAGTTTACTGTGGAAGTGTTTAGCGACTGGATAGCTGGATTGATTAAAACAGTGAGGCCAGTGACAAGTACTTGCGGGGCGTCTGGGCTGATACGACCAGTCATGGAAGCACTGGGCTGCGCACACTGGAGATAACCCCACTCTAGCCAAAATTTCCCTTTTTACATCCTCATACCTTTCTGCCGTTGCTGTGGGGAGGCTGAAGAAGGCGCGCTGGGCTTCTCCAGTGAGAAGAGGGGCGAGTGCGCGAGCCCAGTCATCCGGGTCCCACCCTTCCGTTGCAGCAGTATTCTCGAACATCTGCAAATATGCCTCGACGTCATCATGGACGGTCATTTTGGGGAGCAGCTGGGCGGCCTGAACCCGTGGGTCGGGCAACGGAACGCGCTGTCTGGCGGCAGTGTGAAGAGCGGCTATTTCCTGGTCAACCTGGTTCTGGCGTGTGGCCAAATGCTCCGCAAACTGGTGCTGGCGCACGCTGACCTCCGTTAACTGTCGGAGAAGCACTTCCATGTTGATTGGAGATAGTACCGTTTGTCAGGAAGGGAATAATGTGAATATCCGAAAATCGCTTGTCGACGGGAACTTCCTTTCAACCCCGCATTCTCCACCACTGTGACGGGCGGAAGTATCACGCGACAAGGAGAGCTCAGATAAGCACCCGGATGGTGTATTTATTTACAGGTGAAATAAGTGCACAGTGCAGGTTGAAGAGTGAAGAGTGAAGAGCGGCTTTCTTGAGGTGAGGCGGTGTTCTCTATTCGAGGTTTCCTTGGTGCGGTGAATCGGTGCTGTGCTCGCAATTGGTTTAGCTCGGTCACACGCTGGTTTCTGGAAAAAGAACAAGAGGCGACACATTAGTTCTCAGCTTTCAAGAAGCCTGTTTCTCCCTGTTGTTCAGGCTCATGTTGTTTATATGGTTGTGTGGGAATTGATGACGGAGGTGTTTCGCGTCTTTCTCCAGGGCAACGCTGATGAGTGCACAGGGCGCTCGTCACAATATATATATATATATATATATATATACACAAGTTTTTTTTTAAATCACTTTTTCCCTTTAGTCACTTATATTTTGTGACAAAAAACTTAACACTTTATGGAAAGGTTCACATTGTTTTAACATTTCAATATGTACATATTAACATATTAAGATATTCTGAATCGACACGGAGGAACACATATTTTTGATTAACATTACGGCATTACAAATTATGCATTAACAGTTATAGTGTTGGGGAAAGTAACTTTTAAAAGTAAAGTGTTACACTATTGCGTTACTCCCTAAAAAGTAACTGCGTTACTCAGTTACTTTTTCTGGAAAGTAATGCATTGCGTTTCTTTTTCTTTTCAGGACTGGGCTTGCTTGTTTTTTAATACTTTTTTTGGGGGAAATGTAAAAGCCCTTTCACACCAAAAGTGAAATGAATAAGCCTCCGGCTGAAGGAAATGCAAATTCATGCCTGTATAGTGAAGGCCAATAAATGTGAAAACAAAGTAACTTGTTAATTATTTGAAAAATTAACTAAGATATTTTGTTGCAAATTTAAAAGTAATGTGTTACTTTACTCATTACTTTAAAAGTAATCTGATTACGTCATTTGTAATGTGCAACCCCCTTGATGTCTAATTAACAAACTGACCCTTATTGTAAAGTGCTTCCCTGAAAACAAATCTAATTGCAGTCTTTGAATTTTGTTTTTATGTCATTGAATAGTTTCAGACATATGATGGGAAGATGAAAATGTACTATTAGTATAACCCATCTCCAAGAATAATATTTAGCAACAAAGTCACCCTAAATCAAACTGTTTGCCAACCATTGGCACTTGCAATCAGATCTGCAATTTGGCTCAAAAAACAAACCAATGCAAAACACATACTTCAGATGTTCCCTTCATTGCAAACTTGAAAACTTCACTTTATATATAGAAGTGCATTTTGAGAATCTGTTCTTTGTGAGACTGAGCACTAAATGTCCCCAAGATATTATGTAAGGATTTTACATTTTGGATAAAATGTATAAATTTAAGTGCCCGTTTAAGTCAAGGAATGAAAAGTGACTTTCACTTTAAAGTGCAATGGTTAATCTTCATAAAATGTCAATATCCTAAGGAAGCAATGTAAAACAAGGCACAACTCAAGCTTGATCTCTTCAATCTTTCACATAGTCTGTGTTCTCACAAACACATATATTAATGTTGATTATGGCAATATTCTTGAGCTCCATTCCTTTATAATTACTAATGTATCAGTTTAAATGTTAAGTCCAGGGCTTAATTGGTGAAATCGAAGCCAATAATTGTTCATTTTAACTTTTTGTTGCTGCAGCGGTATGGGAAGTGCGTTATGGTGCTCATTAGATGCCCAGCATGACATTAATCTTCATTTAGAGGGCCAGCGAGACAAATGAACTGAATATTTCAGGCATCAGTAAAACAATGCACAAAAACAACACAGAAGAAAGCAATATTGCAGAAATGAAAGTGTAAACTCTCCCTAGTGACTTTCTATTAGTGGAACTGGTTGTTCTGTTTATGCATATGTAAGTTTTCATTGACTGTTAATAGTCGGTGTATTCAGGATGTGAGCAATCCAGAAATTTAATTCATCTTCAGTCCTAACATATAATTACTGCTACGACTACTTCCTGTGTGTATCTGGGGCAGGGGAGGGGGCTCTATTCTTTCTCTATACAGTGCTGTATCTATAAAAAAATTCCTGCGATGTACAGCCATAAACAAAACCATTAGCTATTGGAATGCAACACATTTTGTAAAAATATCCATTAGTAGGACAGCACCAACATGTTATTGCAATAGCGCTGTTATTTAGCTGTTAAAAAGCAATGACATTTTAAAGAAAACATGTTTTTTGGGCCGCACTGTGCCTCTGGGATGACAAAGACTTTGTGTGGCACAGATTGGACAACAGCTCGATTCGCGGATGCCTGCGATTGGGAACGAAGATTGAATTATCATCACATCTGAAAACAATGATTTTCTTTCCCCATTCCTGTCAGGATAAGTATCCCAGCGTGAATCTGGGCCAGATGCCCACTGTACTCGAGTTCATTTGAAAATTTGCACGCCATATTAGTGGCGCAGCTGCGGTACACATCAGAGGTGATGTCTTGTGCCACACTCTCAAAATGAGAATAGCTTGAGTAATTGGCCTTTAATGCGAAATGATTACTTCTCTTGGTAATAATGTCCTTTGGCAAAGGCTTTTAAAATTTTAGATCAATGTAAATGCATTTAGATCATATTTCATTCTTTAGCAGAATCTCAATTTTTGGGGGTGATATTTTTTTTCTTTTTCTAGATTTGATCAATAAATAATATAATTTCAGCACATTCTTCACATTATTTCAACTTAAATTCAAAATAACTCTCCAATAGATGCTTAACCAGCTCAAATAAGCTCAAATTATCTCACAATTTGGGTGTCTCTGCCAACATCTATATCTTTAGAAAAATAAATAATATAACATGATCTTTCTTGCCTCTAGATCTCTAGCTTTATATGAAGCAAATCTCTTCTGCTGGGTCAGTTCTTGAGTTTCTCTCTTCAGTATGCATTCATTTAGACATTATACAATTTGGGTAACGTTTTTGGTACAGTTTTAACATTTTTAGTTTTAATTTAGATTTTATTTTATTTTTTAGGTTTTTACGTATACTGAAGCATTCCTTGCATTCTATGCATTCCTAAGGGGGTCAAATTGATCCGCGAGAGAAGAATTTGTTACTATTTTTATTACAACCACATAAAGTCCTTGAATCCAGTCAATTAATTTTTTTTTGTGTATTCATGGTTCAAGTGCGACAAAAGTCCTAAGGTCTTGGACCACTCCAATAAACACAAAAAATGTATGTCGGGTTAAAATGACCCAAGGACGCTGAACTGCTATTACTGCACCTACAAATTCAAATTCCAGCTCATGCTCAGTTGTTAAGCACCAGATTATCAAGTCAACCCGCGTAGGTAACACCGATCTAAGTGCATGTTTGGTTTTGTGTCTGTTCTCAAGCATGGCAATCACACATTCCCAGCGATGCACATCTCCAAGAGAACATGGGTAAGTGCGAAGACCCTGCTGACTGCTGCCGACCTCAAATCCACAAGCAACCCAACGGCGTCCCATCAGCATGATACTTAATGCTCTACGCTCTGTATGTCACTGCATGCTGGGCTAGCCCTGTTTTCTTCTCTCCTTCCAATGCGTAACCAGATGCTCAATCTCCATCTCCAAGCTCACGGCTGTCTGTTCTGACTCACCCACGCCAAAACTTGCCAGGAAAAAGTCTTATTTATCTGTGAGGTAAAGCCTCATGGGATTCCACTGCATCATAATCTGCTTATTAAAAAATAAATTCACGCTGTTCCATCCACACAGATGACGCCACATGTGCATCTCTCCAACAACACACACTATTGTTCTCTATCACAGCTGAAACATATCATGTGACTTTCTTGGGTCGTGGTAAATGAGGCAGTACTTCATGCTGTCTCTCTGAAGAGCATCTTACTCTGCTATTGTTGAACTATGTAACCATAATGTGTTTCTTCTCCATGGGAAGGAAACAGGCTATGTGAACATATTTATCACTTATCTTTCTACCATGCTGATACAAGACAGCTCTGCGATGGTGAGATAATGCTGGACACAGATAGCAATGATCTATATATATTTGAGTGGTCTGGCACATTCAACATTTAAATGCAGATAAAGTGGAAACATTTGTTTTCTGTATTTAATATTTCTTAATTTTTTAGCTCAATAGAGAAAGTATACTGTGCACACTATGCACATTTTGCTGATATATTCATTATACTTATCCCACAATAAACTTAACTTGACTTTACATTATCTGTGATTTTAAATGTCTTTCTTGACTCAAATCATTTGATGAGACTTCCAAAAGATCTTCACACAAAATTGGATAAAAAAAAATAGTACAAAATAATATTTTTTCCAATATAACTGAATTCCACTATAATGTATAGTCTAGGTAATGTGACAATACTGATTGAAAAGCGTGGCTGTGTCCGAAATCACACCCTATACCCTTTAATAGAGCACTATTTGAGAGGACAGCCATTTGTAGTGGCTTCCGAAACCAAAGTGGACGTTATCAAGTGCACTTATTCAATCCCACATTGCACCACAATCACGAGTGTACAACAGATGTACTCTCAATGGCTAGAGAATACCCATAATGCACCTTGAGGTTCGCAACTCGTCAGTAGATAGCACCCTCATCGGAATCATTCATCCATCTATTTTCCCATATATTCACATCGCTGGTCCAATGTGGGTAGAGTGTAATACCATACAGGTATACGTTCCATTTTAATTGATTATTAAATTGTTTAATTAACAATAAAGGAAACGAAAAAATAAAATAAAATAAAAAAATATTAATAATTATTCATGTTCAAGATCATTCCTTTCATTACTGGTGCTGACAATTTGCTAAATTTTAAATGAATATTAAACAGCAAGCACAAACTGTGCAAAAGTGGCAGGCCTTCCGATGCACTCACTCGCTCGTTTTCATTCACTTCTTCAAGTAGACAATATTAGTGGAGTAATGTAGGGAATAGTGAATGAGCGTATACTGTTCAATTTCTAACACAGCTTGTATCATTAAATATGGCACGATACACATACTATTTAGAAATTTAAATTAAATAAAATGAAAAATGTTAAAATGTCTTAACTTTGGGCAATCTGATCAATTGATCAAAAAAAGGAGTTGACTGATTGTGGCTGATATTACTTCCTGGTTCATCTGTCCCACAAGAAACGAAGGGTCAGGTCAAACACAGTGCATTGTGGGATACGTTTTTAATTGGAGTATGCTTTGTCTTACTCAGTGGATAAACTGGAATTTTGGAGGTGGAGGTTGGTAATAATTTACCAACAGCCCAGTATACTGCAAACATAGTGAGAGTAGTATGTTTGGATACCATTTTGAACATAATCTCCTCTTTGATAACAGCACAATGAGCGTGTGAAGGTGGCACATTTTCTCCAACATGCCTAGCAACAGCTTAGCAGGAACGCAGCAAGGAGGTGGATTCAGCTCATGTGCGGTTTTAGCAATCTCGCTCTAAAGAGCTGATAGAGAAGCTCCTTTATCCAGCCTCTTTAGGGATCCACAAAGGACGTCTTCTCCTACCATGTTTGAGCTTTGCTAGGAACCATGATAATGACTTCATTTTAGGGGCCAGCTCTGAACAGAAGATAAAGGAGGAAATTACACACTCAAAAGGCAGCGCTCATCGGAATGAGTTTTTAGTTTTTAGTTTTTTTCCCTGACTGAGGATCGAGTCAGTACGAGATGAAGGCAGATGGGTGGTGAGTGAGAAGAGGATCTCAAGAGGGATTATGCTGTATTTCTGATTCTCGTCCCTGGTCTCACCATGGTTTAAAATGCGCCAGAACTCAATCTCACACCCTGAGTGCTGTTGATAAGCCTGAGCATGGTGGCATCAGACCCCAGAGAGGAGTTTATGTAGAGCTGGCGCATGGCAGAAAATCGAATTTCTCCATAGACAATGAGGTCCATTTGTACAGTCAGGCCGGATGAAAAGAGTGCGTTCCACAGTCAGTGTTTCCCACAGATTCACACATTGTTCTCCCTAGACTGAAAAACATTTTTAATGGAAGTTAAGGAACTTGTTAGGGGCCGATTTAATTAAATGGCAAAACTTGCCGCATGTTTTGTGACTATCTTTAGTTGGAGAGCAGACTCTTTTTCCCCCCTGGATGTTTAAAGACAACATGCTATTAAAATAGACCATACTTCCTAATAAAGATTTCTGTGAACACATTTTTTAAATGAGATTTTTTTATTATTATTAACTTGCACAATAATCAAGTCCCAAGTGTTTCTCCACATTATCATTATTATTTTTCAGTGTCATTTATTATTAGCTTACCTACAGTAGTTGACGTCATGTGTAACGTCAATATCAGCTGTGAGAATTAGATTGGTTTCTGTGGGTTTCCCATTATGACTGCTGTTTTCTCGACGCATGGGCGGCTGTCAATGAAGTCTGTGCCTGTGACGATCATCTCCAACCAGTCACTGATACTTTTCCATTACCGTGGACATCTGCTTATGGAGGCGGCAGACAGTGATTCAGCTCACTTGAGTCTACATTGGAAATTGATTCCATATTATTCTGTAGGTTCTTTACAAATGATTTACTATAGGACCAAAAATGATGTCAATCAGCTTTAAAATTACTCATAAACGTAGACCTGAAAACAATTTACTCCCTCAATTTGTTTGTCAAACTCAATTCAAATAGAGCATAGGTTATATTTGAATGAAAATAACAGTTTATATGTGCTGTTATTTAATTTAATAGCAAATATAAACTGAATAGCAACATCTAGATGCATTTAATATATGGGGGAGACTGGGGCTAGTTGTCACACTTATCACTCCAGGTACGTTTATTATTGAAAGTTAATTCACCCTTCAGAGGGAGTTTGATTGACAGGTGATCTGACCAATCATAATCCGCCATCACCCGGATCAGCCATTTTGTCCGACAAGGCAGTTAGGAGAGTTAGTAGATTAACGTCGGTGGACTTGAACTTGAAAAACGGTGTGTACTGACGTCTTTCCGGGGTTGAAACAACCTAATTTTCATTCATGTTCATTTGATTCCATAATTTAACTAGAAGAAAGAGATTATCGGTTCGCGAGAAGCTTTAACTGAGGCTCTACAGTGATCTGTCACAACACATTAAAGAGCCAAAAAACGGTATTTATTGTTTCATTTCTTTAAAAAATGACCAAATTTCAAATTGGTCAGCGTATTGTCAGTGTCCTCTTTGCTCCACGATGTATTTTTCACTGCGTGAGAACATGATGTGTGGCATGAGAGGGGCATGGCTTGTCGGATATAGCAACAGCATGCCAATTTTTGCGTTTAGCTTTGCGTGAGATTTTTCTGGGGGGCGGGGGGTGTAAGTAAATAAACCTTATAATAAAACCTCTCCAACCGGGAGGGAGGGTGGGAGCATGCGCGCAACGCAGTTTGGAACAGTCTTTCTCTCGCATGCACGCGGTATTTGACCGACCGGGTTGACACTTCAGCGTGAGACCTCGCCCGTGTGAGCGTGTGAAACCACTCAAATGCGTGTGTCTCACGGCCAAAGCGTGAGAGTTGGCAGGTATGCAACAGTAACTAAAGGAGTCGGGTCTTAACAGTCCATTTTTCATCTTAAATTTTTTTTTTTTTCACTGAAATTGGAAAAAACAATTCACTCAACACACTTTGACTTTTGCACCAATAAAAAAAGAATTATACTATCGTGGGAAGGTTGTCACAATAATGAGATCTCAGCTAAATTTAAATAGCAAAACAATTTCGTAGTACAAAACAATGAAATAATGGAAACCTACAGCCCTTATGAAACCTTGCCCTAGTCTCCACTGTGTAAAAACTGCACTGAGAAAACTTAATGGAGCTTTATAACCCTCTGAAACATCCCTTTTTAACACATTTGTAATTCAGTGTAAATTTTATCTCACACATCCTCCCCTCTTCGCACAATAAAAAGCGAAAAAATTAAATGTGTACACAACAATAGAAAAATTAAGTATGAATAAATGAAAAATTCACACATTAAAACAATGACCTGTGCAGCCAAAAGAAAGTCGGTTCCCAACACTATGTGCCTGTCCAGTCGGGCTCCATCTCTGAGCTAATGGATTAACGATAACTAAACCCGCTGTTTGAGAATCACTGCGGTATAATTGCGTGGCAACACAATCTGCTTTCAGGGATGACGTTAATGGGCAAAGAGCCTCGGCCAGCCTTTTATTTGGCTGTCAGCATGTAAAAGGTTCCCTACGGCGCAGACCCCTCACTGAAAACCAGTCACCACCATGTCACATGGACAGACACCAGCGGTTCACAGTTTTAACAGCCCTGTGAGTCGCCAATGATTCAGATCAATCTCTCGAATGTGTTTTACCCGCGCCTGTGTGAAGCGTGGGTGTCACACACATGGCATTATGCAAGCATGGGTGTCTCTGTCGTAATCCAACATCTGAGATCGCAAGACTCGCAAAAAGAAACAGCCTAATTTTATTATCATTGATTTGAACATTATGCTGTGGATCTTTGGGAGATTATTGCATTAAGAGGAGCATGTAATTCAATTAAAAATGCAGGGCTGAGGAACGCACAATGTCATAATCCCATTTGATATGCGATCAGTCGCAAGAGCTGCAGCACAAGACTCTGGCTGTCTGCCCGTGAGCTATGAACTCTGCTGACTGCCCCGACAAATGCACTTTTATTTTCCTGAGGGAGCTGCTTTTCAGGACATGATTTATGTGAGCATGTTCTCCACAGAGACCCGCACGTGTGCTTTTCGGAAGGCCTGGACCGTCGTCTCTTGTCACTTGGCGCAAATCTGCAGCTATTGTTTTCCACGAACAATGGGGGATATTTTTAAATCAAACTTTACTCTGCAGAAAAACTGTTCAATTTACGGCAGCCGATGTTCGGTTAGGTGTGCAGCCCAAGTACTTCAGCACAAGAGTCAAGGCTAAATACAGAGGGCAGAAGCCAATTTCAAGAGGTTGCAGTTTAGCTTTACCTACTGTTCTTATTGACCTTCATTATAGTAGTTTGCACACAGTAGGACCAGGTCCAGGAGACTCTGGTTTCACCAGATACACAAAACTTGCTTTGTAAAATAGATTAGCATGTGTCGATACCTGCATTCTTTCCCATAAATTGAAGGTGAGTCAGTTCACTAAGCGGCTATTTCCAGTGATGCCAGTACAACTTCAAATGACCTGAGTGTAGAAATAAACTTTGTCAATGTTACATTTAAGTTACATATTTCAAATAAAATATAACAACAATCGTATGAGAAATTGTGGTTCTTAAAGGGCCTATACGTTTCTGATTAAATCGCGATGACTGTGATTTCTGTCTCGCAGCGCGCGCTCGTGCGTGCACACTTCACAAGTCATCTGCTGCAAGGAGGTCAACATTATGTTTACAGAGGTAAGAACAGTCAAATACATATATTGTTTGAGATAATTTTGCGAGTGTAGGCTACTTGCTGACTAGCAGTGGTGGCAGAGTGACGCGCTTGACGTCACATCCGCAGACAGCGCGGGAAAAATCCGACCCGACAGAAAATAGGAAAAATAGGATACAGGCTTATAGGTGCACCCCTGTGAGCGGACAAGGTGTCAGTATGCTCAACAGGAGATGTTTGAGTCATAAATGGTCAAATAAAAAGGCTATTGTTACGTTTATTTTGGGGAATAAGTTGCATATAGCCTCTTTAAGTTCAAATTACACACACAAACTTGTAACTTTTTTTGGTCCAGCTAATGCACATGCACATTTGAGCAAGGATATCAACAGTTTATTATTAATATTATTATTAACTTTAAGGGTTAGTTCACCAAAAAATGAAAACTATGTCATTAATGACTCACCCCTCATGTCGTTCCAAGCCCGTAAGACCTCCGTTCATCTTTTGAAGCAGCGGAAATACGTTTTGGTCCAAAAGTAACAAAAACGACGACTTTATTCAGCATTGTATTCTCTTCCGGGTCTGTTGTCAATCCGCGTCCACGACTCCTCAGTGACGCTGCTGGCGTAAGACGCAGCTGACGTGTTATCTGACTAAACGAAGTTCGGGTCGCACCAGCTAACACGTCAGAGGAGTCGTGAACGCGGATTGACAACAGACCCAGAAGAGAATCCATTGCTGAATAAAGTCGTAGTTTTTGTTATTTTTAAACCAAAATGTATTTTCGATGCTTCAAAAAATTCTAACTAACCCACTGATGTCACATGGACTACTTTGATGATGTCTTTATTACCTTTCTAGACAAGGACAGTATACCGTACATACATTTTCAATGGAGGGACAGAAAACACTAACTAAATCTAAAATATCTTGGAACGACATGAGGGTGAGTCATTAATGACATATTTTCATTTTTGGGTGAACTAACCCTTTAAATAAATTAACTGGTTATTGAATTGAACCAAAATATGTGGGAAAAATATTTGTAACCCTCATTCTGACCTACTGTCTAAAATGATCAGTTTTTATGGGGCGGCTCCTTTAAGGCTTGCCAGTAAACGACCACTGTTATGATTGGCTAACGTCATGGCATAGGAAACAGTATCAACGCCCACTTGGTGTTGCACGTGAGTGTTTTGAAAACATTGCAAACTCTCCATTACACCGTGCCTCGTTTACAAAACGAAATGCTCCAAACCAACATATAGTCCTCCGACGCAATCTAGGACGTCACAAAAATAAAACATCCACATGTTTTTAACATTAGGATCATTCTGATGTCTGTACAGAGACGCAAAATAGCGGTTTAAACTGGACACATCAAAGCAAACGTTTCCTTTACTCTTCCAGTAGTCCTGTTGTTGGCAGACTCAAGCGTGTTAGATTATGTCAGAAACTGAACGTGGATCTGTATACTGTATATCCAGTGTAGACAGCATCCGTGATTATAATGAGTTTTATTTACTTTCGATGCGACACAATGCTCAAATCCAGTGTAAGCAAATGTCGGCCTCTAAACGAATGAATGCCAGTGGGCGGGGCCTATGATGCAATGATGTTTAGCTATTCAGCAATCTCTTGCTCTGGAAGCAGTCAAATTTAAAAGTATTTTCCCATGTGATGTCACAGATCCCACAACAATGCTTTGTTTATATATAGACCTCTTATATGTCTAAAGATCAATGCAAATTTGGTTTCTCATGCAAAATGGCCCCTTTAAATGATTGAATGGATTTTGATTGAATAGAATGGATATGGATGGAAATCCATCAATACAGTATAAGGAGACCACATACAGCTTTCCAGTAGCTCTAAAGCTGTTATACTGTTGCAAAGCTGTGAGTATTTTTTCCCTTACAGTTTCTCTATGGCAGAGGGAGTTTTTTCCCCCAAAGCCTATCCACAACTGTGATAATTACCCATGCTTCTTTCCTCTGGCTCATTTGCATAATCAGCACTAGTCATTCACTGTGGTGGCACAAAGGAATATAATGAAACAAAAGAGTAACAAGGGAGATTTCAGATGCCGGCACAATGCTGCCACATCTCCTTATTCGTTTGTTCTTATAGTCCCAAAGTCATAAAGATTTTTATTTCACAATTGCATTGATGTAAAAACTTTGGGATGTTCCCACACAAATTCTACAGTTTTATTGTTATCCTTCTTACTTTTTTGGTGAGCTTGAAAGGTTTTTGTCATAAATGAACAGTCTGAGTGGCATTTTTCCAGCACAATCAGTGGTGAAGTGTAATAAACAAATCTGAAGGTCATTGCCATTTCTGTGCACGCCAGACATGGTCTTTACAGCCATTTTTCTACCATTGAAAAAAATGTTGCTTATTCCAACACATCAAAGGGAATGGAGAGAGCATTGATCTGCAGGTTTTCAACATCTGACCTGAGTGTCATACACAATGCATGCCCATTTTCATGTTGAGCAAACTGACATATGTGCTGAAGCTGGAGGGTAAAACATATAATAGTTTCTATTGTTCAAACTGCCATTGAATCATACATTAATGACTTCAGAAAGACAAACAGGCTTATAAACAACAAACATGCATGCATGGTCAAATTACGAGATAAAGATCAGGGCCGGGTTTCCCGATAACGATGTATCTTAGCTCTTAAGAGCGCTCTCTACGTGCAAGGTTACGAACGCTTAACATGAACGCGCGAGAACGCGTTCTACGTGCTACTTAAGCGTCGCTGTCCATTCGCAAAGTGCTGAAATAACCTTTATATGGAATCATATTCTGAACGTTTAACCTAAAAATCGTAACTTGTTGTGGATTAGAAATCAAGACAAGTCTATATAAAGCACATAGGCACTGACAAAATGGCTGAACAAAAAAAAACAAAAAAAAACAAGAGAAGATACCTTTCAAAAAGATAAAAAATTAATAAGAGATAGAGCGAATCAAATATTTTATTTTTAACAGAATTAAAGGACACCATACAAACAGGGCTTGACATTAACACCTGCCAACCCGCCAAATGCGGGTGGATTTTGCTCGTGGCGGGTAACGCAGTCATTCCAACTAGCCACTTTGGCGGGTTGAATCATTGTAGTCTTTTCAAAAGGCATATGAAAAGAGCGCACTGGCTGTGTTGCGTGCGCGTCTCAGCTGCGTGGTGTTTCCGTTTTTATTTCGGCTCCCATGTTAACAGGTTAGAGCTTGCACTGCGTGACACGCGCGTCTCGAGCCGCGCCGAAAACGCGTGCATGCTAGAAATAGAACCGACGCCTATTTTTCATGCGACACGCAAGCGTGTTGGAAGCGTTTCCAGACAAAATAAGAATAGGAAAAGATGTCGTTTTGACACAAACACATATTAATGAATGATATTTTTATGTTTGAAAGTCTATAGGTTTTGACAAATGCAGATATAAATATAATTTAAAAAATAAATAGGCTAATAGGCCTAATTATCGATTTTTAAATATCGCACCTGTCAATACAGAACGAAATAATCTGTAGGCTAGCCTACTTTGCCGTCTATACTGCCGACGTTGTCTTTGCTGTATCAGTAGTAGGTTATATATTTATGTCTATATAAACATGTATAAAATGTATAAACGGCGCCTATGTCCCTGTACGTCGCCAGCAGCGCCGCGTCAGACACGTTTCTGGTGTGCAAATGGTAAATGGACTGCATTTATAGCGCTTTAAACAGACTTTATAGTGCAAAGACACAGAAAACGCCACGCAGTCAGTGTGTCGCCGGCCTAACGTCGTTGGACGCCGGTGGAGCTATGTGGTGTCCGATTCCGGACCATGGCATGCATTTTTCGTGAGGTTTCGTGACTGACCTACTTTCCACTGCAACTTGTAACAAAGAATTTCCCATCAGGGCTCAATAAAGTAATAGCCTACTGGGTCTGATTCTGATATTTAAACAGACAGTGTTTCTAATGCTAAAGGTTTTTTTTTCAGTTTGGTTTTTTAATCTTTTTCATCAATCTTCTCCATCCATGCACCACTTTTATTAAGCAATAGAAGCTATTTTTATGTCTTTGTCTTAATATATGGTTTTATTTTTTTAAAAAGAGTTGTAAACATAACCTTATCAGAGCTAATGATAATGACCTGTATTGTTATACATTTATGTAGTCTTGATTTGGGTGTGTACAGTGGTTTTACATTTAAAAGGGTTGTAAATCTAGTTCAAGTAAATTTTAGCACACCATAGTCATCTTTAATCAGGTAATTTCACAACAACAAAAAATGTGGCTAGTAAAAATGCTGTGTGGCTAGTAACTTTGGAAAACCACTAGCCACATTGGCTAGTGAGCAAAAAAGTTAATGTCAAGCGCTGCATACAAATAAGGAAAAACAAAACATTTGGGAGGACTTTGCAAACTAACTGCAACCAGGGGTGTTCAAAGATCAGGGAAGGAGGTCCGGAAAATACATGGCTGGTTTTCATGCACGTCGGCAAGTCATTGACAGATTTTTTTTAATTCATCCCTATTTTGCCTATAGTCTTTAAAGCATATTTTCCACATTACTTCTTTTATGATTTTTTTTGGTTAATTTATTTAAATTAAATGTGTATTTCTATTTTTTCTTCCCTTTTTCATTTTTTCATTTATTCATTTAAACAAAACACGAGAACAACAAAGTATACAATAAAGTACAATCAAAACCTTATATCACGTTGCAGTGTAATCTGTTAAATCTAGATAAAAAGTGTAATCTGCTGGTTGTCCTGCAGGTGACCTCATAACTCTTGTCTTCTAACGATGCACTTGGGGATTTACGATTACTCCAGAGCACTCGTAGTTCTACAAAGATTTTCAAGTGCTACTTAAGTTACGATGCTTTTGGGAAACAGACCATAATATTAAGGTCAGTCGTACGATCGTTTTTACGATCAATTTAGGCTTACGATGATTTTGGGAAATGCAGCCCAGCATGTTTAAGGGTGCTTTCACACCTGCCTCATTTAGTTGGGTTGAATCGCACTAGAGTTCGTTTTCCCCCTTGGTGCGGTTCGTTTGGGCAGGTGAGAAAGCAGCAATCGCACTCAGGTGCGCATGAAGCGGACCAAACAAGCGTACCGAGACCTCCTCGAAGAGGTGGTCTCGGTAGGCTTTCAAACGAACTCTGGAGCGGTTTGTTTGTGGTGAGAACGTGATCCGACCTTAAACCGACCCAACTGCCAAATAACTGCGCATTTTTGGACTAAACCAGCTGCCGTAGTCAAACAAATCTATTATTTAGATTTTCAATAGAGCTCCCTTTAAGCCATGACAGACTTACCGCGTTCTGCACTCTCACTAAAACTCTCCTCATAAACACTGAAGTTGTCTGCACTGCACAGGGAATCTCTTATTTATATCGCGTCTAGATTTTGTTGTTTATGAGGGGATTTGCGAAAGGAAACTTGTGCTGATTCTGAACATACATTGTGAGCGAATTCTCCGCATGTCTGCCGGATTTTCATCCTCTTTGTTTACTTCCGGGAGTTCTGTTGGAAATTTCCCGCACGTGAATTCTGACCAATCGAAATGCAGTTGTGGAAATATGTTCAAGACACATCTGGCCAACGAGTGACGTGGATGTTGTCACGTGACTGTATTTTGGTCCGTTTCATCAACTCATCAACTGATTCGGACCAGAGCAATCAGTGTGGTGTGAAAAGGAACCAAAACGCCTGAAAATGATACTAAGTATAGTATCATTTTTTTTGCCCTTAGTCCGGACCAAATGAACCGAACTACAGGTGTGAAAACACCCTAAAACATCAAAATCAGCATTTCTTTATGAGTGAGTCACTGAATCAATCACTTATCCGATTTGTTCAAAAACACTCAGGAATGAAATGCTAACCACATATGAATGAATGAATGAATGAATGAATGAATGAATGAATGAATGAATGAATGAATGAATGAATGAATGAATGAATGAATACGAACGAACGAACGAACAAACGAGTTTGGTAACATAACATTTCTTCTGATTTCTCACTGTATTTTGTCAGACGTACTGTAGTAAAAAATATATTTAGATATCTTATTATAAAATAACTATTTAGCTTGATAAATCTTACATTTGATTTACTACAGTATAATGGGTATAGTTACTTCAGCTAAGAAACATACTGTACAAAATGAGATGAAATGTAAGAGAGCTGAGAGGACATAGCTAACAGTAAAGAGCAGAAAAAATTGAACTAATCAAAGAGCAGATATGGGAGAAACATCTAGAGATAAAGAGACAGACAAAAGAGAACTGCGATAAGAGAACTACTGAGTAATATTCAATATAGTAAAATTGAATATTGGATTGAACTCGGGTCGTCCATGCATAAGCTGCACATGGCAATTTTTCAAAGCACAATTCAACATGCACCATTCCATCAGGCTGTATCTCTTCCTTACAAATGGCTGAAAAAGAGGTAAAGGGCCCAGAATTTCAAGCTATGGGCCTGGGTGAAAATCCCAGGATTCAATTTAAAAATCATTCAGCATCTATTGCACACAAGCAAATTTTTTTTTCAACAATGGACAGCCAAAGCCATGAATCTGTTATTGAGCTTTTGTAGTCTATGCATGCAATAAAATGTAGGACTCGATCAGTCGCCACACTATCTTATCTATACTCTTTTCTGTCTCAGTATCTTGTGTATGTCACCCTATCCTCAACATTGAAGTCATATTTCACCGGAACAGAAGCTCCGGTATATGCGGCCCCCTCTCCTGGAGCCTGGCCTCATGATCGGCTGAGACGGGAGAGGTTAACTTCTACACTTCACAACTCAGAACAACCCAGAACAAACAGGGGAGACAACAGAACTCCTCAGAGAGGCCCTTGAACATCTTGCGGCTAAAACTGCAGTCTTACTCTGCTTTTTTGTATAACAAAAAAGAAATCTCTCCTTTTATCCGGTCAACTTTTGTAGCATTCAGAGCAAAACTTGAAAAGATGGTGTTACACAGGTGCTGGAAAGAATACTAATAATATTGACTTTAAACTGAGGAAAACTGAATGTGTATAATGACTGCCTCTCAGGACGTTTGCGCTTTTAACAAGGACTTTTAAAGAGCATTGAACATCCGTTCGGAGATACATAAACTAAACTGCAAGCATGGCTAGTGTGCTGACACAAGCTTCTAATCACCGGCTAATAAATCTCCTCTTTCTCACTCTTTTACTTACAAATTATGCAGCCTTTAATAGCTGAAATAAATTTTGCAGTCCACCTGGCTCGTGAAAAAGAAAGAAAGAAAGAAAAAGAAAGAAAGAAAGAGAAAGAAAGAAAGAAAGAAGAACAAGACAAACAAAAATACCACTCAAATAAACAAATGAAAGAAAGTATGAAAGAACAAACGAACAAAAAAATAAACAAACAAATAAATGAAAGAAAGAATAATCAAACAAAACGAAAGAAACAAATAAACAAATGAACAATGGGTAAACCAACAATGAATAAAGAACAAAATAATCAAAAGAAAGAATAAAGAAAACAAACAAACAATGAATAAACAAATGAACAAACGAAATGAATAAACAAATGAACAAACGAAATAAGCAACGAAAAAGAAAGAACAAGCAAATAAATGAACAAAATAAATAAATATGAAAGAAAGAAAGAAAAAAAGACTGAACGAACAAACAAAAGAAAGAACAACCGAACAAACAAACGAAGGAAAAGACAAAGAAAGAAAAAATCATAAAGAAAAAAAAGAAAAAAGAAAGAAAGAAAGAAAGAAAGAAAGAAAGAAAGAAAGAAAGGAAAGAAAGAAAGAAAGAAAGAATTATGACATAGAGATCATGAAGTTGTGGCAAAGTAAAAAAAAAAAAAAAAATGTTCTTTTATGATTTCCATAGATTATTTCCTGGTGGCAGGCAGTTTATTGCTAAAAAGCACTGAATAAATAACATTAATGTATTAATGAGAAATGAAAATCTGAACTGTTTAATAATACTTGCAACTGTGCAAACACATCTAATAATGGTGTTTTCAGAATCAATATGCATGTAGCTTTAAAATTACTTTTGATCAAAGTAAGAATGTATTCGTTCATCCGTGATGCAGGACTAGATATATGCAGTTTATTGCTGACAAGCATTGAATAAATTTGACATTAATATATTAATCAGAAATTAAAATCAGAACCAATAATACTTACAACTGTGCAAGCACACATATTGGCCATACTGGAATACTAGTGGTTTCAGAATAAAATGACTTTTGTTAAAGACCTTCAGAAAACTTTACAGATTCTATGTCTTTGAAAGAGGCTGCAAGAGCATGTTCTCTATGTTTCTTGTAAAAATATTTATAACTGTGGAACTCCAGTCAATAAACTGCACTGCCTCCAAGTCCTTGTCAGAAAACAGATGCTGTAAAATGCCATACGAAGAAACCACCTCACAACTTCCGAATATTCCTCTGAATTTTTCATAAACAGGGGCATGGACTGATGAAAAACACGGTATTTGCTGACATCAACCAAAACCCAGATTTATGCTTTCGTAGTACATGCACATTTTTCTTTGGCAGAGCAGTCTCTTGATGCCAGATGTGGAAAAATGGACCAGTGTCCGACCCTATCGGGAGTGTTTTATGAGTTATATCCCTGTTTTCTCAAGGTGTGTGCAGTCCCGAGGGTGAGCTGTGGACGGCCTGGGCATAGGCTTCAGGAAAACACCTTCACAGTCAACTCATCCCTGAAAACAGGGTCAGCTCACAGCAACGAGGACGTGCTTCTGTCAAAGTCCCTGAAACAATGAAAGGATCGGATGCATGGAAAGTGTACCTTCTGCTTCGTGATTATTTTCTTCCCAAAACACTGGATGTTGGGCAGTTCTGGTCCTAAAATCAAGCCACAACACCTCATCTGCAACGATATAAAATATATATATTTATAAAAAACAGACATTATTTAACACACAAGTAAAGAGTGCTGCAGCACTGTATATCAGCAACATTGTGATTTGGCGAGTTGTCACGTCTTTTAAATGTTTTACAACGGTCTGATATTTTTGAATGTTTTTCATGAATGATTTAAACTATATAAAAAAGCTTGTTCTAGGCAGTTTGAGTGTTTTGATTGTGACAAAATACCCTTGAATGACACTTGCATGTTCAGAATCTGTGTGCCAATACAGAAACTAACTTTATAAAAGTATCCATCAACACTATTGAAATATTGCTTTGGAGTAATTTACCTTTTTCCCATTTCCGGGTTTCTCAGAAGCGGAAGTCGTCATAGTTGGGTAAAAACTTCTGTCCACCTTATTTTTCAACACGGAAGTAAGGTGTTTTCTTATTAGCCTTTATGGAAATAACAAGAAGAATATATTAAACTACAAACCAGTGCGTACGTGTTTGATTAAGACAATACATTAAAATAATATGGTAAGAAATACCAGTTTGCAATATAAATCTGTTTTGTACAGCTAAAAATAATTGGAAGCAAATGACACTGGAAACCAGACACATTAAAATTACAAATGGCCACGCCCGCTCTTACCTGAAAAATAAGGTGGATAGCGGTGAATGAGACTACATTGAATATATTTTTGTGTTTCCATTTGCTCAAATAGCAAAAGAAAAACTCCACAATAGCTATTTCACAACTTTCGAAAGAGAAAAACGGCAGTCGGAAGAGAGAAAGATATAAATTTTACTGCTGTTTTAGAAACACCCTCACAGCAGCGTTAACTAGTTTTTTTTATTGGTTGTAAAGGTAATATAATACAATGTAGGCATATAGTGTTATAAATGTAGGCTACATAGCCTACTTAAAAATTTTGCAGGATCCTTTGCAGGATTTACGACGATGATGACCGTTAAAGGTGCTCTAGGTGATGTCGGGTGTCGTCACTTTGACGTTCGAAGTATTGTCAAACAAAACGGAGGCTAGGTAGACCCTCCCTCCTCCTCATCCGCGCACTAACCCCCCCAAACCCCACCACCAAATCCTTCTTGTCAGTTATTGGCTGGAACAGTTTGTTATGTTTCATGGCGTGGGTTAGCCCAGTTTGTTTTTGTTGCTGTTTGTGGAGCCTGGGGTGTCTGCAGAGACCGTGTCTTTTTACAGTGTGTTCAGGGGACAGACAGCTAGCAGATAGTGAGAAGATGTTTGCTTTATGTGACAAAAAATGTTTTGGCCTAAAAAACGTGTGACATCGCTTAACGCACCTTTAAAACGCATCATCAGTGTCTGTGAAACAATTCAGTTATTGCAATTGTGTGTGACAAACTAACGTTATATTTTGTTGCAGCCTAACAAAACTTGAATTAAATACTGTAGAAACTTACTCATAGCCCCCTGTTACTTTTATACACAATGTCCCCAAAAGACAACCCAACATACGCATTCAGAAATTAAAACCAGCATATCCCTTTTCTTCTGTCTCTCTTTATTTCTCCAACGGTTCCTGTCTGAAAGACGTTGCTGGTTAGCCAATCAGGTGCGAGAGTTTCTCTCCGCCCCGCCGCTATTGGTTGTTCTCTGGAGACTCGGAGGCTGTTCCGATATTAATGACCGCTGGGCAGAGAGACAGCGGCATGTCAATGTGACAACCGAACGAGCGGCTGCAGATGCGCCTCTGAACGCGGTGGAAGGAGGAGGTTGTCAGCGCGAGGGACTCTAAAAAGCTTCCAGACTGCTCTCACCTGCTGGATTTTGCCTCATTTACACGGCAAAATCTCAACGTTAGGACTGCTGTTATTTCTCCATCTGCGTTAAAAGAAGAACACGCGCGCGTATTTTCATTTGCGTGGCGCGCGCTTCCCGCTCTCTGGAGCACTGCGCTATTGATGAACGGAATACATGTCGCTTTATCAACAGGAATGACTTACGTTGAAACGGTAAGTTGTAATATTTGTCAAATCAACCTCCTCTATTTTGTTCAGAAATATCAATTTCAGTCGTTTTACTGGATGCCTATCCACATTCAAGTTGAGAGAATATGCGCCAGAGTAAGAGAAAATGCGTCAGAAGGAGCAGAAATGGAGGGGACATGGATAACAAGCACGTAGGTAGTTGAATAAATAGTCATGTCAACCTGGAGCACTGCACACAATTCCTGTTGCTGATGTCGCGGCTGCTGGAGAACCAACGCATGTGTGCATCAGCAACAGGAAATCTGTGCTCCAGCTTGGCATGCGTATTTTTTGGACACAAGGCACGTCCTGGACGGATAGCCACAGGCAGTCTTGCATCTGGCTGTTCTCAATCTCCTTTAAATCACCCTGTTGCCGTCCAAGATGTTCTACAGCACCCCTATCACATGCATTTCAAATGCAGTCGCCTTGAGCATCCACTGTACAGTAAGGATCGTTAAATGAATGTATATCGCCTTGAATGGAGGCATTGTGATTCGGATCCATTCGTCTGATCTGCATTCATTGCTTCAGTTTACTTTATACCATGCACAGCACAACATCTCCAATGCAGATGATGACATTTTTTTTAACCCAGCTGTTAATCACACAACCAGGGAGTTTGTCCTCCCACATCTTTTTGTAGACTGAGGCGGTCGGGAATCGTTGCCACGACGGGCATCGTACTTGATACACAAGTCAGAGATTGCAAATAGCATTTTATCTGCTTGCATCATTGTAACAAATGTTTAAGATAGTGCATCAAATTAAAATAAAATTCAAAGGAGATTAATGTAAAGTGCATGCATCCATAGCCTATATGTAAATATCCATATGTGACCTTTAGCTACTAATAAATAGATACCAATTAGATCAACTTGTTTCAGGGGCAAAAGTAACGTGGCCTGGAAAATAAAATTTTTTACCATAGAGGACCTTGTCCTGCGGGACAACCATAACCGGCCTGGGGGTTCACTGACGCTTTACAAAGCAAAAATGTTGAGCAAAAATATTGTGTATAGTATACTATATAGTATATATTATTGTGTATATTTGTGTCCTTTGAGTCTCTTTCATGACAAACTCTCCAAACTTAGGCCTGAGAGGGCAATTTTTAATCAAAGATGTAATCACCATTTGATGGCTGCTCTAATTAACAGATGATAAGTCTTATTTAACCCTTGATATTAAGGATCTTTTAGACATGGCTTTTGTGAGCACACTGACGTTTAACTGATTTTAGTCCCTCTTTATATGACGAGGTGCTGGAAAATTGCTTTGGTCTGATCGTTACATCATACGAAGCAGTTTGAAAAACAAAGCAATGATCGATGTGTGGTTTGAAATGTAATTTATGCAGTATATAATTATGCTTCCATGTTCTGGCAGATCATAGTGTTCGCACACTTATCATAAGATTGAGCGTACACCATTTATCTCGTTTAACACACTTATTTTGTCATTATATGCTAAATCCAGCAATGTAAACCATCAGATTCAACACTTCCTTCGATTACCAAAACTGACTTATTGTACAAGCACAACTTATTCTGACATTTCAGGTCAGCTTATTTTTCTAGTCAACATTTTAACCATCTGCTAAGACATACAAGTTTGCTAAGATAACAGGTGCCAGAGAAGCCCTCTTCTTGTGCACTATGTGTGAGTGAAAATAGTCTCTCACATGGCACCGTTGAAGCAGGAGTTGCTAGATATTTCTGTGCTAGAGATAAAATGGTATGTAAAGTTCATATCACTATTATAGTGAACAAAAAGTTCATGGTTTTCAATATTATCACGGTGTTGTCAATGTGCTGGAAATGTTCAAAAAGTACTGATATACATGCACAAACACCAACTTTTATATCGAAAACCAACAAACCGCAAGTACAATTAAAGCTCTGCACTTATAGTTTGCATAAACATTAAAATTCTAACATTAAAATCAACGGCTGGATTTTAAATGAACAGTTAATTTTGCTTGTGTGCCTGTGTGATATTTTTTGCTGACTTTGCTTAATGGTTGACAGTATTTACCAGTTTTTCAAATTGCAGTAATCAAATAATTTTGGCCTGGGTAGTCAGTGTGATAAATTCCCAACTCCCAAGGTCATCTAATACATTTGCTTTATTTTTATTAAATTATTAGTAACGCATTAAAGATATAGAATTAACCACGTGTTAATGCAATAATGTTAACACACACACACACACACACGCACACACCAGCACGCACGCACGCACGCACGCACACGCACGCACGCACGCACGTGTATATACACATACATATAGTCAAAAAAGATAACTACCTATAATGACTTCTCCTAAATCTGACTATTGAAAAGGTCACCACACTCCACATTCTTTCATTGTTTCAAAAGCCTTGACTAGTTCTTTTTCAAAATATAGATTTTGATAAGAGAATATGATAGCAGCATATGCTATCTGTGCTTTCAGGAGTAAACAGAGCAGAACCATCCGAGGAGCCCTGCTGTGCTCTCCATCTGTTCTCAGATAAGAATGATACCTGTAGTAGAGGTATCCGGTGCGCTATGAAGCACATACTGGGAGAACTGGGAGAACTGGGATCTCATTATGCAAAAACAGTCAAGCTAGAGATGTTAAGAAAACACTAAACCATGCACAGCTACACCAATAGATCGACTGACACTTGCTATTAGGAACAAGCTTTCAATCAATCAGGCCCAATTAGAGTGAAATGCTGTATTTGTACCCTGGGGAATTTTATTGGTTTTCATAATTAGGTTCTTCATATAGAGTGTAGCTTAGTGATGCAGTTATCCTGTGCGTTGAGCACGGTATCCTTTCATTAGGCTAGTTTATGTACAGTATGTTAGAGCAAACAGCAACATTAAATGTCTCTGTATGACCAACATGCAATAACACCGTGGATCAACTGTTAGGGATGGATAAGTCCCAATGTTCTTAAAGCATATTTAGAACTCAGTGGAAAATGCTGGAAAACTACTGAAAACTAAAAGAGAATGCACAATTAGAAATGTAAAATTATGATAAAAATGTCTATCTGAATAAAAATTATTATAGCGGCATATAAACATTCATGTCAATGTGTTATGTGTTTTTTCTACAAACTACATTTGCACCCAGAGAATCAGTTGAACCCGACTCAATTCAAGCAGTAATGCCTTCCATTGAAGACTATAGCTTGGAAATGGGTCAATAGTAGGAATGAGAGATAAAGAGACACTGTTGGTCCTTGATGGGCAATGTAGTAACTAAATAGTAGGCAAACTGGTTTATAAGTTTTGCAAGAATAAGCATTTAAACCTTTAAATTATGCCTTTGCTTACATTTAATGTCATGACTATACTTTTTACTCTTCTACACAATTTTTAAGAAATATAATATCGAAATGGGGTAAATATTATGTTTACCAAATTGTGATTTGACAACAGCAAAGCGGTTCTGATGCGGCATTTAACTTACACAGAACCAAAGTCTTATCTACAACTTCACTACTGTTCTTTTCCTTGTAAGCACAGATTTTCCTTCAAAAAACAAAAACAATAATATGCAAGTAGAGGTGAGTGATATGGAAAAAAAATGTGACATTTTTTTTCAGGAATATCAGGATTCACTCTTTTATCGTGATTGTTCAATGTTGGTTTTTACTATTTTGCAAGTGAACGAGCTGTACAGCCAAACTAATTTTCCTATTTGATAGCCATTAAAGGTAACAGAATATAAAAAAAAAGAATGACACCATTCTTTATTTCATTATTTTGTCTTTGTTATTAAAAATAAGAACAAATATGCACATTACAAAAAATTTAATATAAAACAGAAATAAACTGCTTTGTTTTGTTCACAGTATGTTTAACAGTTGTAAGAAATTGAATAAACGTGTACAAATAAAACACTATATAGACTACACTGTCTATTCTATATACATTCTATAAATATCCAGAAATATATTCTGTATATTCTATATACAACGATTCTTACTAAAGCTACTAAAGTTATTCACCGAAGAGCAGTAAGTGATTTTCTCTTTGCGTTTTGTTGTTTGATTAACATTAATGACAAGCAGCAGAATGTTTATTAGGTTGCTGTCACTTTAAGATCTCATGCACAGATCTAATATAGGCCTGGCTACGTAGACTGTAATATACAGACACTCATGTGGTTTTCTTCCAACTGTTTATGTTCACTTAAGACATAACTGGCTGTGTTTATGTAAACATTGTGTGTATTTTAGATGCAAAATATAACTTAGTTTAGTACTCAAGGGCTGTTTGACACTCTTTTAGTGTGCGCGCGGTTGGGGTGTCACACTCAGAAAAGCATGTAAATAAAACACTTTCATGATTGTGAATAACTGCTATGTCACAGGAGCGTGACTCTACCTCTAAATTAACATGTGATATGAATGTACGTCGCAATGTACAGTATGTGGGACAGAGGCGCCAGAACTGCAACTGATAGAATGCACTGTAGCTTGATACTAGCATATTTTTTCAAAAGCAGATTATGGAGACATTTCTCGATCAAAAATCATGATATCGCACACCCCTATATGCAAGCATGAATTCGATTTTCTTAGAGAAAATCAGCATCAAACAGTCAGTTAGAAATTTTAGGAATTGTCTATGTACACTTGTATTCTTTGAGGGACAGAAAAGACAGCGGTGGAAAAGCTGAACCTGTGAGGTCCATTGGTTAATTTGGAACATTGATTCTGCATTAACCGTAGACTCGGTGCTGATTTTGTGAGCACATAGGAGCAGGTGCAAGGGGAAATGTTCCTTGTGCATTGCACTGGAAACATTATGCACACGCATTGCATAGCAAAGCCTGTTTAATGGACTCGTCCCTTACCTTATAATCGCAAATCAATGAAGTAAAGGGCAGGGGGAGGAACAGCGAAACAGACTATGCCACCCACTGAGAGAGGTCTATGCAAACTGGCTGGCAGTTTGCGTCTTCTCCAGGCCTGATTGAACAACTTACACTAAATATACAAAGAGAGGTGGAAACAAAAAGTCTGCAGTGAAATACAAAGAGGAGAGAGAGGATGCGTGAAAGAGTAGGAGGAGGGGTGTCTTTCTGTAGACATTTGTGTGAACCTCTGCCCTGTACATGTAATCTCACTGTATGACACAAGTTTAACTGAAATTAAATTCTACAGTGTATATATAAAAATAACCCATGTAAGTTTGCTGGTCATTTATATGTTACTTTTATGTTCTTGGCAGATATGTTCTAATCCAAAAAAGTATTTTGTGCTTATGACAATTAACAAACAATTACCTGTAGGTGAAGTAGTATAATGGCTAGGAAGTGGAAAAAATAAAACATCATACAATCAAAATACATAAATACACTTTTTAGAAAAGTGTGCTTAATGTGTGTAATATTTGCCAATATAAATTCTTTACAGTGAAAAATGGGTTGTAGGGGTAGATATCAGTTAGGTACAAGGACGGGTCAATACTGCTTGTTTCAACACATCTAACAGGATTACCACAAATGAAAGTAAAAAAAACACAAAAACACACACACACACAATGAAGAAACAGATGCAACAAAATAAAATAAATAAATGAACAAAAAACAACAACATTATAATCCCAAGAGCAGTTTGCACTGAGTTGCTACAGCTATTTTCCAATACCCAGAGGGGCTAGCTTGAGCTTTAAGAGGACCTCAAGCTTAGTAATCAGTCCCCAGCCCAAGATTTACAGCCCATCTCAAATCGCACGGCCCAAAGCAAACATTGGAGCCGGGCTGCTACCGTTCAGCCTGAGTTACTTCCCAGGGTCAGCAGGCCTTCTGCCCACCGGACACATTTATTCAAACATGCCCCTATATTTCACAGGCCCAATCAAGATGATGCTAGCTCTGTGATATCAGGTCTGGCAAATAACGACGGGCAACGATTCTCCGGCTCCTCTCCCTCCAATTTCGTTGACTTACTCTGCAGTACATCAGGATGGTGATTAGGGGCATCCATCTTGAAATTCCATTTTCTCTGGTATTAGTTGCATTTCTCTCTGTCTCTGAAAGTGTGCCGCACTATGCAAGGTATTGCCACTTACGCTCTATGAGCCACGGTGTTGTTCCATGTCCTTAAGTGTGTACGTTCTTACCTACACTTAACTGGGTTAGGCCTAATTTCCTTCATTTGTCTTTGGCTGGAGTTGTGTGTGCAGTACCTTTATTGCTGTTACACAGTCATTGGAGGTTAATACAGGTTTAGTTGTATTAGTTTGTCTCCTCTCCTGGGAGTGTTTTTTTGTGGATACTTTAACTGAAACAGCCTATACAACACAATCATGAGCCAACCATTACATCCAAAACAAGACATTATTTACCAATGCAGAATCTAGAGCTTTAACATGGCTATTTCTGGAGGACAGTAACGATTTTGTAGTCTTAAAATTACTATGAAAAATTATTTCTTTCTCACTTCACAAAATACTGTACATGCAATATGCCAAATATTTTAGCTACCTTTTTAGCTGTAGTTGAATAATCTAAATAACTGTGTTCTGAAATATTGTGGACATACCAAACAGTTGCAGATAATTCTGTGGAACTATGGAAACCTTGATGTAACACACTCAAAACAGTGCCAAATTATTCAAGCCCCATTGAACTACGCCTTTATTGTGCATTGGTAAATGGTCCTATTCACAATGTGAAATCACTGAACACTGAAACTCTGGCCCTGCATCAAAAAAATAACCTTGTCTAAAAGGGCAGGATAATAAAAACAATCCTGCTTAACAGAAAATGCAAAGTAGTACAAAAACATATTGAATGTGAACCGTCTCTAATAAGAGAAACACTTCATTTAATATGCTCCCTTACATTTTTATACACTTAAAGTATATTAAATACTAAGGACTAATTTAAATCACTATTAATATGTTGTAAAATATCTGGAAAGATCACGGGTCCAGAACTATCACCATTTAGAAGAAAAGACTCGAAAGATCAAAAGAAGAACTAACTGCATTTTTGCTCTTTGCACATTAACACTATCCTGTTAACAGACTAGCATGCTTACGCACTGCACTAGTAGTGAAGCAGCACTACCAGAGAGAGCATGCAGGTACTGCAGGAGCAGTGCTCCATTTAACACCTCAGGAAAATAGGCCATTCGTGTCAGTCAGGAAAACTAGATGCATTTGGCTGACACAGGTATTGTCAAGCGTCCAATTTCCAACCACTGTGAGAGCAGCCGCACACCTATGAGGTGTAATAAACACCCAAATTTAATACCACTCATTACCCGCTAGACTTACCAATTTGCAATTAACTATTTGACTGTGTCTATGGAAAGAGAGTGTAGTTCCTAGTGTCTATGTTTACAACACAAGTATAGTTAAGTGATGGCGAGACATTACCAGATCAGATACTCTTTTGTAATCATGATTACCAGACAAAACAACTGAAACGGAGAAGGCCCTGTATACCATGTATTTCAAACAGATTCTGTTGCCACAAATATTAGTCACCAGAAGGTCCCTTTATTGAAGCTTTTTCTGAATGTTCCTGGCTTTATGAAGAATCTTGTTGCCTTGGAAAATCACACATTTCGCCCCCTCAAATACTCCACAGAGCATTGAGGGATGAACTGACATTTCTCCATGTCTGCGAAGCTTACTGCAGACTTTTTGTGGAATCCTTACTTCCTCACCACCCTCCTTAGCCACTGAAGTTGAAAAGAGGGATGATGATTTGATGGAAAATTCTCTCTCCTTTTGTCTCACTCACTTTCTTTCTGGCTATAGCTTCCATGGTAACCCTGATGATGCAGAGAGCTCTCACAGAATTGCTGTTAGATTTTTTTTTTAAATGCTCTTCTGCATAGCAAAACAAAGATAGTTGCTTTTAACAGTGGAAAATTAAACAATTGGTATAATACTGTTGAGACAGACCCATCATGGCATATGCAGATAAAATATCTAATATTCAAGGCCATGGTATGTATGTTACTTATAGCCCAGTTGCATTATTTTCACTAAACAGGAGTGTAATGAGAATGTTTTGTGTACAGCTATAATATGGTGTACATATGCATTGCATCTGGGGAATGTACCCTTTTGAAAAATAAGCAGCAATATTAATGCCTACAACAAGTCAAACACACTAAGCTTTGTAATTCCCACATTTTAGGACAACTTCGGCTTTAGAATCCCAGAATAATATCTTGGGTGAAGGACACCCATATCCATATGTCAAAGGCTTAGCGTGCAAGGTACTGCTGAATAAAATGTCAGCAGACATCAGAGTGCTTTAATGTGGCTTTGTAAATGTCAGCATGCCTCTGTCTTGCCTTAGTGATGCCCTTGCATTTTTCGATAATTATATGCTAATATTTTTCATCTCTTCTTATTTTCCTCAGGTAGAAGTGGATTAGGATGATGATGGCACCATCCATAGTATTAAATGAAGTGAACAGCCTTGCATCTGCCTAGCTGATACCACCACTACCTGAGGTTTAATGGTGACCTTTTCACCTTTTTCTGCCTGCCCAATAAATTGCATACACCACCTTCAATCTGAATAACGGGAGACTTAGCAACGGGACATTGCATCTGTTGACAGCACATCGGTCAGGGCCTAGGGAAGGCCCTCTGTTGGATTCAATAGTGATCACCACAAATAGTTGATTATTTTTGAAGTGAAGAGCTTTTTCTGCAAAATCTTTAAGGACCAACTCCTTACTGGTGGGAACTGTGCCAATATGAAGGACATATCATTTGCGGATTATTTGCTAGTGGGCCTTGCAGTGACTACTTTTGTTCTTGCTGCAGAAGAGAAAGTCAGTTGTCCCAAACTTTGTGTATGTGAAATTAGACCCTGGTTTTCCCCTAGCTCCGTCTATATGGAGGCTCCTACTGTTGACTGTAATGACCTGGGACTTTTTAACATGCCCATGAGATTGCCATCTGATACACAAGTCGTTTTACTTCAGACCAACAACATTGCTAATATTGAGCACTCTTTGGATTACCTGCCCAACATTACTGAGATTGATCTCTCACAAAACAACCTGTCATCAATAAGTGACTTCAACATTGGCCACCTTCCTCAACTCTTATCCCTTCACATGGAGGAAAACTGGATATGCGCCCTACCAGACAACAGCCTTTCTCAACTGACCAACCTTCAGGAGCTCTACCTGAATCATAACCTCATCTCCTTTATTTCTCCAGAGGCTTTTCGTGGCCTTCAGAGCTTGCTGAGACTGCACCTCAACTCTAACCGGCTTCAGATTATAAGAAGTGAATGGTTTGAGCCATTGCCGAATTTGGAAATTCTAATGATTGGGGAAAATCCTATCCTTTCTATTCAGGATATGAGCTTCAAGCCTTTAAGAAACCTGCGCAGTCTGGTTCTTACTAGAATGAACCTGTCACAGATACCAGATGATTCACTTCTGGGCCTTGACAATCTGGAAAGCATCTCATTCTATGATAATACATTCCCTAAGGTACCCCATGGTGCTCTTAAGCATCTTAAGAGCCTGAAGTTTTTGGATCTCAATAAGAACCCCATTGGAAGAATTGAAAGGGGCGACTTTGTGGACATGCTCCATCTTAAGGAACTGGGCATTAACAGCATGCCTGAGTTGGTTTCCATTGATAGTTTTGCCCTCAACAACCTCCCAGAACTGACCAAAATTGAAGCCACAAACAACCCTAAACTTTCTTACATACATCCAAATGCTTTCTATAGGCTACCAAGGCTGGAAACTCTAATGCTAAATGGTAATGCTTTAAGTGCCCTGCACCGGATCACAGTAGAGTCCCTCCCAAATCTTAGGGAGGTAAGCATGCACTCTAACCCCATCCGCTGTGACTGCGTTGTACGGTGGATGAACATGAACAAGACAAACATCCGTTTCATGGAGCCTGACTCCCTGTTCTGTGTGGAACCTCCAGAGTATGAAGGTCAGCATGTGCGGCAGGTTCACTTCAGAGAGATGATGGAGATCTGTCTGCCTCTCATCTCTTCAGAGAGCCTCCCCACACAAATCAGTGTGGCATAGTGGGAGATCTGTGTCCCTGCACTGCCGCGCCTTTGCTGAACCTGAGCCAGACATATACTGGGTGACTCCGTCTGGGAGAAGGATCATCCCAAATGCAGTTTTTGAGAGATTCTACATGCACCCTGAAGGCACCCTTGAAATTTATGATATCACTGAGAAGGAGGCTGGATTGTACACGTGTGTGGCACACAATCTTGTTGGGGCAGACCTAAAATCTGTCTCTGTTGAGGTAAATGGATACTTCCCACAGCCTGTCAATGACTCACTGAATGTCAACATCCAATCTGTACAGACCAACTCTGTGTTGATATCCTGGAAGGCCTCTCATGGTAGCCTGGCACCAAACATTAAGTGGTATACAATGCCCAGTGCAAACCATCCAACTATGGCATTCACAGCTAGGGTACCATCTGACATGACTGTATACAATCTTACACATCTCAACCCTGCTACACAGTACAAAGTGTGTGTGGACATTCACAGCATCCATCATAAACACGACACCAAGTGTGTCAATGTCCTAACTAAAGGATTAGAAAAAGCCGTAAAGAACTCCGAGAGGTGGGACGTGGCACTGATTGCTGCATTTGGTCTACTTTTCATTGTGATCTTAGTGGCTTGCTTTCTGATTTATGTCTTTATGAGGAACCACTGCATTTATGGAGAACTGAAGCGATGCCCTTCCAAAATGGCTCTGATGTCTGAGACCAGCCAGCAGTCTCCTTTTACAAGGCTCTGGATTTCTGGGAAAGGGATGCCAGCTGCTGTTGAGGTTAAAGCTACAGTCATAAATGTGTTGGACAATGCCTTTTAAGCTGCACATGCAGAGGACCACAAATACTACAAGCAAACTGACAAGGCAAGAGTGGAGAACATACTGTTCCAACTTGCCATTTATCTTTTTGCCTTGACACAGACATCGAATTCAAATGGAAGGGATGTCTGAAAATCTATAACTAGCTCTATATCCCCTCATCATGAGCTGTCAGATGTGGCAAATGGCAATGGAACAGTGGTAACTAGCGAGAAGTAGAGGGAGACACTTGCTGCCAAAATATGCAGTGTGATATTTGTAGGCCATTCACTAAAAACAGATGATATTAAGACCTCAAAGAAGGTGTTGTTTCTCAAACCTGACTGTTACATGTGTAAAGAGTAGTGGAGCAGTCTTTGTGGTCCCAAGCAATACCGTCTGTGCTGTACGACAACCATAGGCGCGTTAGAGACCTGACTGTTTGTTGAGAAGGAAATCTAGTAGAATAGAAGATCACGGTGATTATGATGTGAACTTTTGATGAAATATGTTGTTTTTCTATTTAAAAGCAGATCTGTCTTTTCATGGCTAAAATTGTTATATATTCTATCCAGAAATGTAACAGGTATCTTCTGTGCAGTAGCCAGGCAGTAAACAAGTGTGAATTACTTGCAGTATGAAAGATACAACATAAGCAACGAGACCACACATTTGCTGAATAAAACACAAATGTACATTTTAAGGAATCTATATACATACATATATTATATTTGATTATATTACTATCAGGACTGGATGTTGTTGAATGCAGACGCTTTAAAAGCATCTCTCATATAACGTGCCGTAGGTTGATCATGACAGGGTAAGTGCCTACTCCTGAATCTTACACCAGAAAAAAGAAAAAGAAAAAAAATCACTTTTGAATGTTACTTCAAATGGTTTCCTGAGAGATCCCTGGAGAACAGAGCCATGATTCCAGCCTCACGCACATTTGTGCAAATACTATATCAGTATTTCTAGCATAAATATGGTTTAAAAGCATTGCGTCCTTGCTTTGAGTGTGAAAAAGCCATTTTTATATTGACTGTCTGTTCTACCTTAAGCACATTAGTCAATCAGACCAATGTGCTTAAGGTAATGTAAAAACTAAATAAATGTCAGCATTTTTTTTTCTCATGTTGGAATAAGGATGTTTACTTATCTAGTTTCTGGGGAATTTAAAAAAAAAAACATTATGAATACGTGTCTTGAGAGAATCCAGAACAAAAATTCTTTCATCATTTACTCACCCCTCATATTATTCCAAACCCTTAGAACTTTTGCTTCTGCCAAACACAGAATATCCAAGCTGCTCCTATCTATATGATGAAATTTAATATGGATGCGGTCAAGCTTAAAAGATAAACAAACATGGAACATTGCAGTGCAAATGAACAAATATTATTGTATGGAAAAGAGCAGTTCAGACGTTCAGATAAACTTACTGATAAACTTACTAAGTGCTTTCACCTAAGTCAAATGTGATTGAATCAACATGAGGGTCAGCAAATGGCAATAATTTGTCAATTTATTGTCAATAAATTGGAACTATTTTTCCAATGGTATAAGGAGGGGACTGCCAGATTCAAATCTAAGACAGCCAAACCAGCAGCAAAGAATCACTTTGTATTTGCTCCATTTAAGATCCAGGACAGACTCACAACCCCAAAAATTACAAACATGATGAATGCTTGTCAGTCACTGACTGACATGGAAGATTTGTCAGACAGGTGTGCTCATACATCAGCAAGGCTTTCAGCAGCGCAGACAGGCCTTTTAGAGGCCGGCTATCACTCAAACACATGGAGAGCTAAATTATAACTCAAACTCTATACCGGCACTGTTCAGGCAGGCTGGAGTCCACCAGCCTTTGCCCTCGCTTTTCAGTCACATTTCAGGTTGATGTGCTTCAGTAGCTACAGACAAGGTCACCATGTACCTGTACCGTATCAAAAGAGAAATTACATACTAGCAGAAGTGCGGGACTATTCATCTGAAATGGATTGTGGAATCCAGATAAGACTGCAATGATAGAAAGCATTGCCACAATTAAAAATGTATTGAATAATTAAACATGATTATGATTGTCTAGAGTTAGATTCCAAATTACATTGTTCAGTGGCAGCCACATAAAAAAAACATCTATATTAAACCTTATATAACAATGAATAAAAAAAGTCAGTGAGATGTCACGATTTAATTCTTAAAGAGGACAAAACAAAATGAAATCAAACATATTTCACTGCATCTTACACAGATGAAATAACTCCAAGGCCATCTAATATGGTATAAAAATGCATTTGTCTGCATATTAAACCATTTCTAGACTAATATCATTAAGGAAGGAGTACGAAAGATTTTGCCATTTCAATTCATAGAACCTGCAAAAGCTTAAGGGGCACAACAATGATACAATTTCACTAAACACATTTTTGTTGAACATACTCTATACACTGTCTAAGAAAAAATTTAATTCCACAATGCCTGAAAACATGTAATATCATAGGAATATTCATAACAACAGTCATTTTCGCTTAGGTAGTCTCACTAAGGAGAGATTAAATTTCCCATAGTCCTGTTTGTTTATTAGCCAAACCCAGCTGGACACCTGAGTTATTGCCCTATTAAAAACTACATATTTGCTCTTGGGCCTTTTCTGCTACAGGCCACCATTGCAATAAAAAGCCAAATGACAACAATCATTTATACATTTTTTTCATAGGCACCCAGAGATCTGGATAATTACAGCACTTAAAATCTCTGTGAGCTCACCCTGATGTGATCTGGCCTGCAAAATGTGGCTGTGCCACAACCTTCAGTAAAATAAATATAAAATAATGTGTGATGTAGTGCTAACTCGTTCCTGTAATGCAGGGGCAAAATGAAAAGGTCAACAAAATTATACTACTGTAACTGCTGAAAAATCAACATAAGATCAAATTAAATTAAATATATATTGACATGTCAGTTAGGGTCCATGCAATCGATTTTTCTTTAAAATACAATCTTGCATTTAACCAGACAGTTTTCAGTTCTGAGTGGTGACCACAATGAATGCATGTCCTGAAGAGACAAAATGTCAGGACAAATATGTTTCTCGCCCATCAGAGCACCACAGCCTCCAGATGCATTTGTCATGAGGTAAACAAAATGTTTTACTCACAGATAAGCAATCATGAAAAACAATAGTTCTTTGAATGCACCCGTAAAATGCTAACAAACACAACCACATTTTACAACATTTACGAATGAATTTATCTGTTCATTCATTTTGACAAGCATTCAAACTTCACCTCAATGGCAAAAACAAATAATATACTGTCAGTTAGACCTATTATGGCTCATTAATACTCCTCCGTTTCTAAGAAAATACCTCTGAGTGAAAATGAGGACAACATCAGATTCCTTAGGGAACCTTTTAGCCAGTTGGCACTCGTATTCCTGCATGGATCATTGCCTTCCTGATCATTGATCGATTGCTTTTCCTTCTAGCCCATGTGTTTGCAAAAAATAATTTCACCAAGGCAGCTGAGAAGCCCAATCAATGGCTGGGCTAATGAGCTATTCACACCAGTGTCTGCACTCAAAGAGATGGGCAATAAAAGAGATCCCTCACATTTCTAGCTGGACAGAACCGACATAAACAGGGTCACAGGTATAGCGGCAGAAATTTAATTCTTTATTAGGGAAGGATATTTGCCTCCATGGAATTAACTTTAGTTTTTACTTTTATGAGGGCAAATTATAAACAGTCCATTTATGCCAAATACTTGGATATAATTAATTAATCTAAATGTCACATAACCAGATAGGCCTGTATAATAAGACATACATCACTGTCCAAATTTTTTGTCACTTTTGTTCATTCCTGGCCATGTCCCTCTTCCAAGTTATGCTAGCTTCTTCTGTTATTTTATAACGTGCCATAAGCAACAAACACAAGTAAATGGAGACAGCCCAATTTAGCTCAATTCTAACTAGGATTAAAATGGTAACTGCACATATTAAGGGAGAACTTAGATAGGGCCGTTGTGATTTAAAAATGTGTATACAGCAAATATCCACAGCGTTCCATTTTTCAGACAGACAATACGGAGGGCAGCTTTTAAAGCAGCGTTGCCAGGCAACACCAATGAAAACGGCAAACAGTGTAAAACAATTTTGCCAATACTGAGCCTTTTTATGATTATTGCCTGCTGCTGAACTTTTTGCCAGTTTGTTGTATGTGTCCCAGCATCATTTTCAAAGAATTGACCTGTGAAAAGCTTAAAAGGACACACCAAGGAGGTCAATAATACCTGGATAAAACTGTAATCTTTGCTCATGGGCAACTTTGCGAGCCAATCAATTGTGCTGAGAATTCCATGTGGCTAATCACTTTAAAGCTGCAGGCATACTGAAAATGCTCTGACAACACTATGCTGATGGCACTACAAGAACACTGACCCACAGCAAGGACCCATGTGAGATTACTACGGTCTTCTTTTTTCAGGAAAAAAATGCTTTTCAATTGAACTGATGTGGGAGAAAAAACATTGCATGCTGTTGACAAGAAATTTAAACTACAAAATAACCAGTACAACGGAATCTCCCTTTCAAACTGAACCAGTTTAAGAAACAATAGAATCTGTTATTCTCCAACTGGTTTGGAGTGTTGTTGTCGTCATTTTTGTTAATTTAAATTAAGCTGAAGTTTAATATTATTATTTAAGTGAAAAACTTGACTAAAACAAATGTAAAAAAATGACTAAAGCACAAAACAAAAATATTAAAACAAACAAAAATATGACAAAGCTATTTCTATTAATAAATTGCTATTATAGTATATAAATAGTACTAGCTACAACATTTATTGGGCTGGAAAAGGGGAGAAAGCTTGTGAAAAGTAAATATGTTGCTGAAATCTACTTTTCTACAGCCACTCTCTCTCGACCTCTATGGTGAACGTGATTTCACCAAGTACCACATGATCCAGGATCAACATCTTTGTTGATCCTGGATCAACTTTCCAATCAACCAATCAGATTTGAGGGACAAGTTTACTGTTTATGTCAGGTTTAGGCTTAGAACCAGGGTGAAGTACTTAAATATCAGTGTTGTTCATTTTTCATTACCCTCTGATTTTAGGGAAAAGTTATGGGTAGGGTTAGGTTTAGGGGTAGGAATTGGGTAAGGAATACATTTTGGGACAGGAATGTTGATCCAGGACCAACAACATATGTTGATCCAGGACCATGTCTTACTTGGCAAAATCACGGTGACCCTCTCTCTATCTACACACATACACACACACAATCACGTAGAATGAGTGTCATTTACACAAACTGCCAACACTTTATTTTATTTTTTTATAGGTTTAAAGCAGCAAAGTGCCCTCTGAGGAACACGTATCCCTGGTTGGGAATCACTCAATTACACTATAACCTGGTTATCAGAGATATAAAGAACAAATCAAGTGTTAAGAGTTTGTGATCCATAAAATTACTATTTTGGTTAAGATGAAATTCCTACAGTCCATGAAACCCACAATGCTGATGGTCACGATAAAGTTACATTGAAATGTTTACAGAAGCTGTTTACAGAAGCATCATTAAAGCTGATATTAAAGTTTGTAACCATTCTGAGTGACATTTTCGCATGTGAAAATGGTGAACATACAGTACAATACTTGTTTAGCTTTAATATAATGAGGTGTGACAACATTAGAGCTGCCTTTCATTTCCATCTTTAAAACTTGTGCATTGACACCTTGTGCATTTCTATATAGTCCTGCTGCTCCTTGTGGCACATCAGAAGATTAGAAATGCCATATTCCCTCAGTTCATTACACGCTTCCTTGAGAACTACAATAACAATTGCCTGCGCTGCAGAAAAAAAGTATTTGATGTTCATTATACTTTCTGTTGATTTCTCCCTTACTCTTCTTTCCCCTCTCGCCTTTCAAGCTGCTTCCATTCCTCCCATATAAAATGAATTTCCCAAATTACAGCGACACTGCAAAAAAATGTCTTCATATTGATAATAATTGCATTCAGCATTCATTTTATTATTTTGCAATTGCGATGAGGCATGCTGGTTGTTAGCAGCTCTAACTGGTGACAGTCTGCGCCACGTGCTAATCTACGATTATGAAACAATCTGTCATTCCAATTGAGTTACTCTATAAGATACCTAAGAAATGATGCACTGCCAATTCTGGAATTCAATCTTGTAAAAAGCTACCAAACAAATTCTCTTAAAACACCCATTCATAATCATTTGATCTTTCAAAACAGCACCATTAGATGGCTGCAAGATTCAAGACAGTAGTCTCAATTCCACTGAGGGAGAGGCCTGTTGTCTACTAGACGCTTTACCTCTGGAAGAACATTGGTGATAATGAGACCTGTCCAGCTCCCTCTGAAGTCTTTCAGGCCATTAGTGAGATCCGAAGCAGGCCTGGTATATCACACATGGATCCTGGTGCCTAACCCAGCACCATCATTAATATCAGACCTGAGCTGACTGCTGTCTAGCCTTTGTGGGGCATGTTAATATATGCCATTTCACAGTTAGCCACAGAGATAGAAGAAGTGTCTTCAACTCAACCTTTAACATGGCAACTGGAATGCGTAAGAGTGTATCCATGCAGCTAATGAGAGGAATCAATCAAGAACATGGCCGTCTCTAAAGCCAAATCCTCTCGCTCTGTCAAGAGCTGCTGTTCTTGAATCTGCCTCCTTCAAACTGACTGCTACAGTAACGCAAAGATATCGCCACAGGGGTAATTTTTCAAAATGAGCACAAACCACATTATATCTCAACATCCGCCAACAGAAATACACCATATCGATGCACTCTCTGAAGCAATCTCTTACAGCTCCACGTCTCATAAAACACCCCATTTTAAAAGTAGATGGCCTACTTTTTCTACTTTTCTACTCAGACATATTCTATGATGCTGATGCAATGACTAGCATCAGATCTATGACTTGCGACCAGAGTTCAAGCCACAGAGGCATGCCCTCTTTGAATACCATGATGCAGCAGCAAGCCGCAAGCCACTGGAGCACTGAAGGACTTCAAAACCAATCCCGGCGATCTGGAGTGATGTCACTAGACACTGTGCTTTCACAGCAGAACAAAGCCAGCGCCGTATTTATGTGGCCCTTTATGTGAGCCATGCAGAAAAATGTATGGCCTTGAGTGGAAATTAGCTCCGTCATCAAAACAGAATGCTGCCAACAATTGACAATGTTCACAAAAGCGTATAAAGCAAACAAAAACATACCAAAATAGACAATGACAGAATATCAAATTGTTTTAAGTCAGATTTGAAACAAATCAGTTTTGTACATGAGTGCTGACAGAAGTGAGCAAAAACACTCCTGCTGAATGCCTTTACGAAATGCACTGCAGTGGTACTGGTGCAGTGATCAGACTGCATTACCATGGCACTTTGATATATGGCTTTCAATAAAAGAAAAGTAGCAGAAATATGGTTGCATTACATAGAACTCACATGAACAAAATACTTCAAGGAACACATGGTGTGACTATGGTTTAAAAAACATGGTAATATGTCAGAAAATATATGGTACCTTAACCTAACCCCCACCCACCCCCTTATATAGCATCACTGTACCATTATACCTCGTACATGATGTAATTTACAAGATACTATGTGCAGGATACTTCATAGAATACTATGATAAAAATAAAAATATGTAACATAAAAAAACAACATCCTCACTCGACTCTTGTGTAGTCTTCCTCAGTCAAGAATTCACAAGAAGTCTCCTTTTTTAAGTGCATCTCTTTGTAGCTAGCAGAAAACAAAATTAGCCCTTTGTTAGACAGACCTGTGAGACATTTTGGATTTGTATTTTGCATTTTGGATTGCATTTTGGATTCTTCAATTCAGAACCCACTTCCAGGTGAGTGGGAAACTATAGAATCAGGAATGCAATGGAAACGGCAAACAATAGAGTTTGATCAGATTCAATCATTTTCAGCCATTGCAAGCATTTTCATTTGCACTCTTCAGTTGACAGCATAAATACCTTTGTTTTCTCTGCACCATGCGGCAGTAATACCATCTTCATCACAATCTAAATGGCAAACGCAAGCATGATTGAATGTGCTTCTCTGATAGTATTGTGTGTATGCATGCATCCTGATTCCTTCTGAATTCCCACTCATAAATCAAACATACCTTTTATTTGTTTCATGATAAAGCAGTAAAATCACATAATTTGCATACTGGCGACTCCACCCATCCGCTCTCCATGATTTCCCCAATGCTGGTATATGGGGTCAAACACACTCTAGGAGAGAGGCAAGAGAATGATAGATTACAAAAATTAAACATCCAGAGGATGATAAAGATGCAGACTTTCCACAGCACCCTGTGAACTTTCTTACTTAATGATGCTTCCTAGAAGCCAAACAAACTTGTGCATAAACCTATTACCGTGCTAACCTTAGACCCTCCGTGAGCCTGTGATAATCCTCCCACTGCACCGAACATGAGGATTTTGAAAGAATATCAACCCTATCCTGCTGGAATGGCAGCTAATCAATCGAAATCTTATTCTGAACAAGCACTACATTATTTTCTTCCCTAAGGGAATTATTTGTTAAGGTTAGCAAAACAACCCGGTGCTGCTGCTGCTTTTTACCTAAATAGAATTGAATAAGGTAGTGAGTGTAATCAATTGAATTGAGCTATATTTCATGCAATATGTCATGCTAAATTAGCCCTGTAATCAATAGCCATGCTAGATAATTATACATACCGGCATGGACCATGTAAGTAATTTAGCGATCCATTACCTAATTCAGTGCAAAAATAACTCAATATCTAGAAGCTGGAGCATGCATCTTGTAGAGAATAGCCATATATTTTGCAATAACCATGAAAACACTGAAAGGGATTGTTTAAAACCAACAGTAAAGGATATGCTACTACTAAATATCCATATCTGCCACAAGTTTAGATGAATTCTGACCTCCACCAACGGCATATCACACCCCGAACAAGTCAAGCGACAATCCTTCATTTCGCTGTTGCTCGGATGATTGACTAAAATGATGCACATCTTAGTGGGCCAATCGGACAGTGCCAGAACCAGGCCAGTCCAACACTGGCAGATGGACAAATGAGTGGTCAGGTGCCTTCACTAGGCTCTTTGAGTGATGATGATGATGAGCCTGTGTTTGGCAGGTCACTCGCACAGATGGTGAGAGCCTCGCCTTCCCACTGCTTCCCAGCCGGCTTTACTTTTTCATTCGACGCCTGACATCAGTATCATGTCTAAGCGAATCGGCCTTTCATGCGGAAGAAGTCGTCAGAGTAGCTTAGAGAAACAACACTTGTACACACCTGCTCCCCACAGAGTGAGCTAAGTTTAGGAGGGAAACGTGATGTAGCAACTTCTTAGCTAACATAACATGCGAAAACACGACATATCTTACCAGCTTGCCACATGTCGCACAGCATGTCCTTTAAAAGAAACAGAACATTCATTTTAAAATTCACTTATTGTCTACATGCTGGAAACAGTGACAGCATTAGCTTATACACACATAAACTACCTCTCCTTTCCATCCTTACTAAACTGGTGTTCAAGTCGACAGATGACTAAATTACATTATTCTCCGCTGAATAGATGCTCCATCTTGCTTGCATAATGACAGAGGAGCGAGGTCATTGTGCGCATCTTTGGTATGCATCAAATACAGTTCGGTGGGAATGGAGCTGCCTATGACTGGAATAGCAAATGACCTTTGTTGTATTGATTCTGGCGTGGGCTACACAAGGCTGTCAGGCCATCTCAGAAGCGCTTGGGGCCCTTTAGGAGACCGAATGAAGCCGTGAGCCGCTAACTGAACACTGCACCATGGAGTTTTGTTGGGAACAGCTTTTAAAGGTGCAATAAAGACTTTTATGCACATTTTTACTGCATCAATTAAGCTTACGGCCCCTGCGCAATGCTCTATATTGGCATGTTTAACAGAATTATAAATTTATCCTTTACTATGCAAATGTTGAACCTTCAGTTGATGGTCTCCAGGAAACAGATGCCATCAGTTATTCCACTACTTTTCAAAGTTTGGGAGAAAACTTTCATCTGTGTAATCAAAAGAGTAGAAATCAGTCTGCATTTTTTAGTTATACTCATCTCTAAAACATTTCATTGCCTAGAAATTGCTCTTTTTGAGTGCTTTTAATAAAACATCGAAAAAATATATTCATAGAGTAATCACAAATGGTTGGAAAACAAAAATGGACACAAGCACTACACTGTACACAAACTTTAACATAGATTCATTCTATCTAGCTACACTAAATGAATTGAATTTATTGCTGCATTTAAAAATGCCAGACTTCCTTGTCAGACCTTCGTCTTATGTAATTTTCCATTCATTATCTTTTATAAAGCAAAGCAAACATTTGAAGATAATCTTGCTAAACAACTTAGATCTCATACACATGTTCATAGCATGCTACCAAATAACAACACATGTGGAATAATGGCACAGACATTTGAAGGTAACTATCGAGACTCTTGAGTACAATCAAATCAATGCTTTGTGGTTTCATTTAACAAAAGATAACACAAGTAGAGGTTCTAATTAAAACCGACGTGGAAGCAGTGCAATGAGAGGATGAGTTGTTTTGGTAGATCTCAAAATGCTCTTATAGACCACAGGCAGAATAGAAATTACGCAAACATGCCTCAGACACTATGGAAACGTCAGAACAAGGCTAATCACTTTGTTGTTTACTATACTTTACGGCCACGCTCAGAAGAAAAAGAATGGGAAACACTGAGAAAGCAGCAAATTAAACCTCCGTCTGAACAAAGCCGTCCTCTTTCGTGAATATAATATTGATCTTTTGACCGACAGCGCAAAAGACTAGCTCAAAGCATCAAAGACACCCCCTCCCCATTTTCAGTGCAGTCAAGATTTGTGATTTCACCACCAACAAATCCAATAAGGTTTCAACCTACTTATACACGAGCAGTCCAACAAATCAATGTGGTTTGGGATACAGCATGAGCGTGGTGAAACTCTACAAGGATCAATAGCACAATAACACACCTGGAAGGAGCCCAGGTGTGACACAAAAGCAACATCAGAACTGCAGCTTGTTTATGCCGTCCAAAGAGATACGCTGTCAAAAGCCTGTACGCGGGTTACAAAGGAAAACTGCTGAGAACAATGAGGAACAAACGGCACATGTGAAGGCAATGGTAAACACGTCTTCCACTTGAAAGACAGACAGTCCTGAGTGTAGCAGTTTATTTACATCCCTGCAAACACAAAACACAAGAATTCAAGGTGGACTCTTCACAGATTGCATGCATGAATTATTTGCACTTCATAAATTAAAGATTTGTGTCTTTGTTCCTGCTCGTCTTGGCCGAGGCCCCAATCTTATTCAACAGAGAGGTGTTGAAGAAACAGTGGGTGTGGGTCGAGACATTGTTTGCGCGCACATGTGACGGGAAGCAGTAGAAATGGTTTAGTGAAATCACAAACGTGTCTCTGCATGACCTAATAATTCAAAGAAAAATGCAATGGAAGTGTCCTTTGAAAGTAGAAAGTAACCCATTTGAAATTCTTTTTCTTCTGGCGTCTGAGCGTAAAAGTTTTGGAGGGGGAAAAAAAAAATCACATATTTATGAATGCAAATATATATTTTTTGGAGTGCCCTGCATTAGGCATGGATCTCAGTTGTGTATGTTCATAATCTGCTCAATGAAGCAAACCATATTGATCTTCCTGGTTTCTTTTCAATCCTTTGCTCCCATGAGCCTTCAAAAGAGTGCACGATGTTCCATGCGGTGCTAATGAATAGGGCTACACCTGCGTGTTCCTCTGTCCCGTGTCTCTTCGTGACCATCATGTTCCTTTAGGCTGAGAATGTCTTGTTGTCTCGCGCTTATCTTCCCCAGGCACTCGCCGTCACGTGGGGACAAACCTTTCATCCGTCTTCTCACTCTGGTAATGCGGCCATGCGCATAAACTACCAAGTCCTTGAGTCTCTGACGGTCCTCTCCCTTATAATAATCTTGCTATCCTTTATCGCAACTTACAGGCGATACGGTTGGCGAAGTTTGGCCTTCATAGATATCAAACACATAGTTACGTCAAACCAAGAGAGGTTTGCCTCCTGTGAGTAGTAGCCAGATACAACTTTCATCATTTCTTTCTTGCAAGACTATATGGTAATACGAAGGGAATCTGAATGGCTAAAAGAGCTGATCAAAGGCAAAACCTATCAGAAGCCATTCATTTCAGTGTACAGAAACTCATCATATTCACTGCACATTATTCAGAGGCAAAAGATCCATGTGTACTACAGCGAGTCACGTCGTTCAACACCCTAAAGCAAAATGGCCACCACATATCAGCAAGGCCACGTGCCCAGTTTCATATCTCAGAATCAATCCGACAGGAATGTCTGAGCAACGCTGCTCTCGGTCGAAGTACAAGCACATCATCCAGGTCTGATTTGGCCCTCAGGCATTGCAAGACGATCTGCTTTCTACATCAGAGCGAAGCGTATTTAGTTTTTCATCTCTGTTCATCTGTATGCAGAAACACGTGCTCAGCGCACATTGGTTTTTATTCATTCGGTCAAGCTAAAAATCAAGCCAATTTTTCTTGTATCAGGCCCTTTTATTTAAACACGTGCATTTGTGTAGAAATTTCATTTCAAGCGGGTGTCAGAAGTCAACATTTAATCAGTATAAAAACTGGACAAAGTGCATTTATTAATATTCAAATTTGCTGTCGTGTTACCTAGAGGTGTGAACCTATACTGGTCTCACGGTTCGGTTCGATTGCGATTATCATGTCATCGATTCGGTTCAATTCGATTATCGCGATGCATTGCGATGCACCGCATCCTTAATTTTCAATTTTACTTCAAAAGTGATGTATGCGTGCTCGCGCGTGTGCGTGAGTATTCGCCTGTTCAGGAAGTCCCAGTGACAACAACAGAGACATTCCAGTTTAAGTTTCATGGGACTAAAGCCTGTTAATGCCATTAAGAAAATGAAATTCTTTCAAAATAATTTTGTTTTAAAGAAATGTTCATTAAAAGTGCTCATTCATCAGTGTATGTTACCCTGGAGATGCGCGCATCAACCGTCACCGAGTCCGCTGTTGAAGACGATCATCCATAATCACGCGAAACAACACAGAATAAGTGTAATTTGACCATCGGGTGCGGAAGGGTTGCCATCTGTCCCGGTTTGTCCCGATTCCCGGGACACTGAACGTCCCGGTTTTCGAGAGGCTACGTGAATGTATGTTCAAACCGTGTACCGCGTGCACGGAGAGAGCGAGACCTTGCGTGTGTGTGCGTGTGTGCCTCAAGAAGCGCATGTAACTTGCATGCTCATATGTAGGCATGTTTAATTACTCGCACTCGCGTCTCGTCTCCCTCTGCCAGCAGTGTTTGCTACCGCGACAAAGCACATGCGCGTTAAATGACGTCAGAAAAGCGTCAGTACATTATAACCGGTTATGGTCTATTACTGAACCGAAACCGAATCGTCCTCGTCTGCATCGCGGTGCATCGAAGAAACGATTAATTTTGACACCCCTAGTGTTACCCCACTGATGGTGCTGGGAAACACATTGCCGTAATTGCACAGATCTGTCCTTCAAACATACTAACCATTATCCAGGCAAATCATGCATCAGGCTTCCTTTTGTATAGTCCTCGCCTGTCTGAAACGCACAACACCACACACAATTCTAAGCAGAGAAATTAAAGCAAGGATATTGCTATTGATCCATATTCTCTGAAACACTGCCACATTATACTCATGATATGCAGCCTTCGGTTGTCAATAATGCATTCATGTGGAGATAAAAAATGTGTCTGTTAAAATTCACCAGTGTGTTCGATGTATATGCATGAAAGCTGAACCCTGTCGAGCAATTCATCCTCTTAACAAAACTAATGGGAGACTGAAAAGACAGTGTGGAAGAAACAGCCAAATCTGCATTATTATACACTGCCAGCAGCCACGGCTGAGCTCTGTCTGGGTTATAAGCAGATCTCCCAGTCAATTATGGGTGATACAGAATGACAGAAGCACATTTCTCCATATGGCTATCATGGCATGTCTGTACACATTGTCTCTCATTTGCTCTCTTATTACACAAGCGTATGTTTACCTAGAGTGAATTTCACAAAGTAATGCCAGGGTCAGTGTTTACCCTAAAATAAAGAAAGGATATTTGCACGTTATTACTTGACATTTTCATGACAATTAAGCAAATTGACATTACTGTAGTGAAATAAAAGAAGAAAATATTAGGCCCCACTTAATAGCCCATGCGTCTTTAACTACTATGTACGATCATTTGAAAGAATGCACTTTATGACCACACACACACACACACACACACACACACACACCACTGCCCTGACTGCAGCTAAATTCGCTTGTCAATTCACCTTTTAGTGCTTAATACCGTTCTGTACACACAGTTGAATCATTTACGGGAGTGACAACTGCATTCTAGAACTGAATTTACTCCCAGGTAGTGACAACCACATTTACAAAATCCTATGCAGTGTGTACGTACAGAACCAAACTGAACAACTAGTTGTTAATGACGTATTTTAACGTGCATCAGAAAATGTGGTACAATCCTTGACTCATTCGTGTTGCCGGATCTTGGTAGAAAACCAGCAAAAAAGAACAAGCCCATAATAAACCGAAATAAATCCAATGCTCTATGCTGAAACTAAATTTCACGAACAGACTTGCTCACTTTAATAACTCCATGGGCTCTATCTTGCACCCGGCACAAATGACTTTGTACACGACGCATGTATCATTCCTATTTTGCACCCGCGCAAAGTGGGCTTTTCCCTCCACAGACGCACGTCGGTAAACTAGGAAATGAACTTGCGCTCCCTGGGCGGGTCGGCGCAAAAATGAGGCGTGTTTCGGCGCAAACATTCCCTAGTGCTATTTTGCACTTCCAGAAAACAATTCCGCCACTGACCAAAAAAAACCTAGTCTAAAGTCAGTGGCGTATTGCACGTTGTTCATAATGCTATTTTAAGCGCGCATGCTTGGCCATAATGTAGCGGGTGCACAACGCGCATACACTTTGATTCTCTCATCAACACAGATGCAGCAGTTTTTATTTTTGCAAATCATACATTATAACAAGGAAATATATTACCACACGAGGGAAATCATTGTGGTGTCCATAAAGATGTAAAAAAAATAGGCATAAATCTATAGCTTACACATTTACCAAAAATTTTCAGGGAAATTAATGACGGATCAGATATAATAATAACAATCCGCCATGCAACATGCGCACCTGCTCTTAAAGGGTATGTTGGATGACGCTCTGATTGGTTTATTTCACGTTACGCCCAAACCACACCTATGAATAATGAAGCTACTTCAGACCAACCCCTTTTAAACTTGCGTCGGGCGCAAGAGTCATTTATCCCGCCGGTAAAACAGCAACAGTGCCCAAGACCCGCCCACAAAGTTACTTGCGCTTTGCGCCTGACACTTGCGTTTTAGATCGTTAAAATAGAGCCCCATATCTCAATCATTAATTCAATTTTTTAATTGATGAATATGGATGATATGAATAATGGATATTTCTTGACTGTTTTAAAGAGATTCAGCCATGTAGAAATGTATATTTATACGTTAAAGATCCTATCTTACCATATATCAACGCCTACATTTTATCTGAAGCATGAGTGATGTGCATGAAAGCTTCCTGAGAGCCAGTGAGGGAGAGATGACACAGATACTCTCGAGCAGGTCACAGGGGCCGATAAACCTCAGCTGTGGGAAGCGCTGGGCTCATGTGAAGACTGTGGCATAATGGAGAGCCATTCAGATCAAAGGTGACAGGACTCAGCAGGAAGAGCGGAGGGGTGCTGTATTGCCGTCCTCAAAATAAAGCACTTCCTTTGAGTAACGGGAGGTCAGATCTGTCTGAATACTGAGCTAAACACACATACAACCACAAACAGGCATAAACATTTTGGTGTACAGAGGTTAGAAGCTATGTCATTTTTTTTCTCCTGCAAATTTTAATCTTTACGACTGAAAATGATGTTAAACAATGATAATTTTATTGAAATTTAATTTCTAATCTTACTTGTACACTACATTTTTGACATTTTAGCTTTCAGTATTAAAAGATAAGACATTAAAACTCACATCTATATTCCGAAGCAGCATGTAACTTTTATGGCTTATGAATATTAATTAGGCAGCATCTAAGAAGATTACATATCAATGTCAGTGCAAGCTAATTAATATTCATGGGGTATTTACCATAGTGTCATGTCACTACCCAACTATCTTTGCCCCTCCACTCTAAAAGTCCAGCACCGCTGACTAGGCTGCGTATCTACATTCGTTGCTATTATAACAACATCGGCATCACCACAATGCCAAAATACTTTATTATTCAATAACGGCAGTCATTAAGGAAAGAGGAAAGAAATTTTACCACTTTTATTGTTTATCATCATGTGATATCCATCATTTCACCATGGCGATGAACTCATGTGAATAACACCACCTAGAATTTTTTTTCGATTCATGTTAGTAAAAATTCGATTTCAGGGATTTTTTTGTTCAGACTACAAAAAAAAAATGATTTGAGTGTAATACCTAAAGTGGGATAGCCAAATAAAAAAAGAAGAAAAAAACTGTATTTTTGTTATGTCTTCGTGATTATGAAATAAGTGTGAAGGATCCAAGAAAATTCTTTACTTAATTTTCACACACATTTATCTGGACAAACTGCCACGTGTGAAATGTCGTGAATGTATAAAGAGTCCCATTCCACTTAAAGAATGCTTGCAGGTCACATTCAGCTCATGCCTCTAAGTCAGGCGCCTGAATGCCTGTCCTCCACGTTTGTATTCGAAATTACCACATTATGCAATTTTATGCTCCATAATCAACTCCTCAGGGAGGGTTTTATTCAGTGGCCTCTTTTTCTTTCCCAATACTTCCTCTCTTTTCCTCTCTTCACTGTCCTGCCATAGACGTGGATGAAACTGCAGGAGAGATCTGTATAGTAATTTGATTCTGTCCAGTTTTGATCACTGATTGCAGTGTGATTTTACCTTTTTTTTTCTTCTTTCTTTTTGTCAGAGCCTTTCTCTCAGAAGAGAGATTCATCCCTCAGAAAATAATTTCACAGTTGTCTCACAAATCATAGAGGCTCTACTATACATTCGGGGAAATCACTCTCAGAAGACAGACGATTTTACATCTTCCTTTTCCTAGATTGCAAAATGAAATGTTGCGAGATTGTTAACCACTGGACATCTTGAATCTAAGCTGAAAATTTAACCATTTGTTGCTCAGACATTCAGATACCTCAGAAACGTTAAACATAAGTCTTTATTTAAAATAGAAAATTTAATAGCATCTTTTATAATCTTCAACAGCAAAAATGACACTGGAGATGGAAACTTTGATTCATTTCTGTGAAGCAGTTTAAATTGATTCAAAATTCAGATTCATCTATTCAAGTAACTAAAAAAAGTAAAAATATTTAACTATATGTTTTGTAAATACGGTTGTGTATTACTATGTATTTTTTATAATGGTGCATTTTAATTATATTTACAGAGACAATGTTGTGTAATGTATTTATAAGCACACCTAGGGCTGTGCGATTAATCGTAATTGATTTTTAATTTTGATTTTGGCCTCCAACGATAATAAAAAAAGAGGTAAATGATTTTTGTGCCACTGCCAAATTGCTATGCGCTTTCGTTCCTCCCAAAGCCAAACTTAACATCCAAATAAAGTGAGTGTTGTAAAATGCAAACTGCAGGACGTGCCTGTCATTAAAAGCGCATTAAGCTGCTAAAGAGACACTGTTCCCCAGGCAGCTTTCAGTGCGCACGCTCCGAGACTGAGAGGAACGCACATGAGAAAATACTGTGACTTACACCAAGAAGGTCAAAGAGAATGTGAATGTAAACAGTTGAGAAAGAGAAACGTGTGTAACAGTGCGTGTGTGTGTGTGTGTAACAGTATATTGGATCGGTGCATTCGGTCTTAAAGTGACAGCAGCCTAATATTACTGTTTTAGTCTGTGAAATTATGTTATTGTATTTGTTTATTTATCTGATATGTTAATGAACATTAGTATGAAATACAAAATGTAAACAAGCTCGATTATAGCAACATTGCTAATTTACATCCGCAGTTCCTAGCAGGTACACACAAAGACACATACCTTAAATATACATACAACACTACATAACAGACAAATACCCCCAAACACATTATTTCAAATTTCTTACTAAAATGTTTACACAACGGACTTGTCATGAACCACTTTTAAAGATGATCTTTAAAAGTGTGATAAGTTTAACATTGTTTAATTGACTGTGGTAAACTATTCCAATATTTACTCCCTATTACAGACAATATATTCTGCCCAAACGATGTTCGCCTATATGGCACCTCACCTTGTCTTGAATAACTGATTTGAGGGCCTTTTACTAAGCTACATTAGTTAACTAGTTTTTGCTGAAGTAGCCTATCAATAATTGTGAAATTTCAATATTGACCAAAATAATTCTGATTATAATTTTTTGTATAATTATCATAATCGAGCAGCCCTGTGCAAAACTATCAAAAATAAATAAAAATCATAGCTACATGGCCCAATTCTTGCGCCATTATGGCTCTCAACAGTTGAAAACTGAGCTCAAACAGATTTTAAAATAGTCCAAGGATAAACAATCCCGAGGCAGGAGGACATACAAAGCAAATTGCACTGAATGAATAATGTAAAGCATGTGTAACTCCCGGTGTAGGTAACACGTAAAGGCAAAGCCTTGTGTTCCGCCAGCCTGAGTTATCATCATGTGGGTCATTGTTCTCTGATGAATCTAGCTCTGTTGTCAGAGTAAGGAAGAGATCCAGGGGTGTATGTGTGTATGTGTATATTCAATGTGAGGTTGATCTTAGGATGGGGCCGACTGGTTTGTATTCTGCTGTCGGGCTGAGGAGAGTGAAGCGGAGCATCTTCGCTCATTTAGGTGGGGGGTGAGGGGTAGCGAAATGCTGGCAAAATCGCCTAATGAGGCATGAAGGCTGGGCGGACTCAAGCAGAGCAATTACCCATTCCCAGGTAGCAACAGCTGCAAGCTGACTTAATGGAGTTGGTGATCCAGTGGCTGAATTATGATGACAGAGGGATTACCATTGCTGTCCCGGGCCGCTGTCCACTTTAGGGGTCTCGGGCCTCTGGGAAAAAAAAGTGGAATGTAGGTAGGAAAGTAAAAAGTAAACATATAAACGATATCTGCTGCTTCCCTGAGGTGTGTTTGCTTTTGCCAATGAAAGGAATAAATATGCTCCATTTGAGCTTTGGCCAAAAAGTAGCAGGTAATGGACATCCTTTACGCCTCACAGTGTGCTTGATGAGCCACGGATGGATGGAGGCTATTTAGGAGGGTTTTAGCCCCTCTGCCTTTTATCACCCCTGTGATTATGTGATCTCTTCACTTTTCCTGAAAACAACAGCAAGATCATTATCTAAATGTAACCGGTCCTACTCGACCCGCTCCGAGCGGGATTTGAACCAGGCCAGGGGAGTGAGGTTTACACACACAGCTCTTACTAACTTGTCTCTGTGACACTCATCCCCGTAAACCTCACTCCCATCCTTGTCACGGCAGCAAATGTAACCGGTCCTACTCGACCCACTCCGAGCGGGATTCAAACCGGCGTCTGCCATTACCGGTCATTAAACAGATTGAATGATGATAATATAACATTTGTTACATTAATTATTATTCTACAATCTAGTCAGTGGCAGACTCGCTCAGAGGCGATAATGTTCAGTACAGAGCTGTGACAGACATCTGTCATCTGAATGCTATCCTTTGAAAGTGAAACGACAACATAAAATACAGACAAATATGCCAGTTACTGATAAATCTTAAAATCGGCATGAAACTGAAGTTTTGATAGGCTATCTTTATTGTTACGTAAATCCGGATGAACGACTTTTCGATCAAGAAAAAGACGTAGGGTGGGACTTGATTTTTTTCCATCGGGAATTGATTGAATTCTTGGATCATTGTCATTTGGTATAGTTGCATTCTTATTTGAGTGCTCGCTCACCAGTAAACATGCCATCAGAGAAGAGATGCCGCTGCAAGTTATTTTGATAAAAGATTACAATGGTATGTGCATGGATAAATCATTAAAAAATAAATACTACAATATTTCATTATGGATGGGATGGGATGGGATTGGATGGATGGATGGATGGATGGATGATGGATGGATGGATGGATGGATGGATGGATGGACTAATAACTGAAGTATTGCATGTTTAAACCCCATACGTTTTTGGGTTACCAATGAACTACCACCAATTTGCCCTTCAGCACACATCTCCATGGTGACTGACCTTGTAACCTGCAACCACAATGTTTTGTGGCAAGTGTCGTATGAAAGTTGTTAAAGCAAATTCCCCCGGGCCTAGTCCAGTCCACAGAAAGCAGCCACCACTGAACTAGTCAGAACCCTGTGCTCTAGTGCATTTGTAAAAGCATTTGACCTTCCCCTGGCCTGCACTTGTAAAACTGCCAACCTTCATTTAGTATCAGACTAAAATCTCCAAAGCCAGGCTACACCAGTCACATTCTGTACAGAAACATTAAAGCAGAAACATAAAAGTGCCGCGTTCTCCATATTAGTGGCACAATTTTAACCGCTTTAACCAGTTGGGTTTGACTGAAACTTGTTTGAAAACCATCATTACTTTTACACTTCTGTTTTTCCCTGCTAGTCAGTGTCACATTAATGAAACTGTTCATCTTTAGATTGCCACCGTTCTGAAATCTATACGAAATACACATATCTGTCTCCCTATAGATGTCCATAGGAGAAATCAATAGAGGCCATACGTTCTCCACTCGAGGAGAGAGATATTCTCCCACTTACAGAGTTGAGAGGTTACTCAAATGAGTACATGGCATTAGAGTAAAAGGGGCAAAATAGCATTAAAATGAAGAAGTGGAATCCCAGAGCATTTTCACTCTCCCACATCTCCACCAAACTCCTGCAGTCTTGAAAATCTAAACACCACGTGGAGAACAAGGTGGGAGAGCGAGTTTCTATTTCCGAACTCCACAGAGGCGCCGAGGCGGAGGTAGAGTCCGCTCACAGTTGCACGGATGGAAAGATCTCTTGTGTTGGGCTGACCAGACCCGACTGAGATGTTACGGTTAGGCTTGGTTTTCCTTCCTAAATAGGATTTTAAAGCTCTAAAAGCACTGTTATAAAAAATGGATCAAATCCTGTTTAAGAAAATAGGTCAGAGATCTGCTTTTGCAAACTGTAATCACTGCGGGGCAGGTGGGGAAATTGGCAATGCTGAATAAATCATATCTGGCAGGTATTCGCATGTCCCGTGGGGAGGAATCAGCCTCAGGTATCCGAAGATTTGCGCGCTTGGCGAGGCTTCAAATAAGATTTTCAACCCAAAGCTTCACCTCTTTCCCGCAAACGGTCCTTGGAGAATGATTCCGAGCGCAAGTTAGATGCATGACCTCTGAAACCTTTCTCTTTAAATCAAACGGGCTAACGTGAGCGTGGTGGTGTGTGGGAAGGTGTTTAATTGCAGTGTTAATGCAAACACTAGGAAGGGGTGGGTGGTATAAGGGAGGTGATAACTCTGACTATAAAGCTGTCATTGCCACTGTAAAGATTGACCGTGTGTCCTTGGAGCCCACAGCCAGTGTTTGTGTGTGAGAAAAGATGCTTGCATTGCCCCCCGGGAGGTTGAAGGGTAAAAGAAAGTATCTCAGATCACAGGGCTAGAAGAGATCTGCGCTGCCAAGAACGGAGGTTAAATAGATTTGTGGGGAAAATTGCACTGAGATTCAGATTTGGGGTCCCAATCATATTACTGCAACAACCAAAGGTCATATATCTGTAGATGGCTCCATATGGAGGCAAACAAACGCAGGCCGCCTAATGCACACAATATCTCATTCAATAAAGGAAATAGACATCTTCCGTCTTCTCGGTTCTGAAGACTGCGGTTAAAACAGAAAGCCACGTGAGAAAATAGGCTTTGCTAATCCTCCCTGGGAGCGTAGGGCTGTTTGCCACAGATTGCATTCTCGGCACAACGCACAAGGGCATCATTGGAAGGTCCTGAGGAGGTACTGAATAGGCTTCAAAAACATCTGATAACGACAGTGAATCCAACCAATCAATCGACTGATGCGCTGCGGTCGTGGGTCAGAGCCAGTGCCGAGGGCTCCCACGTAAACGCATGCTTATGACAGCAGAAACAGCAGATTCGCTCCATGCCGCTCTCCACTACAAAAGACAACTCTAAACAGCTTTGAGGGAAGACCTGACTGATAACAACCAAAAATAAATTAGCATACTCTGCATAACTTCCAAAAGAGCACCCACAGCGGTGGCAACTAGACAACTAGATGAACCCATGTGGTGCCCTTTCTGAATCATCAAATGCTTCATAGTATGTTTCTTTTTCTAGTCTAGAGATTTTAAAGGAATATACCGCTAATAAAAATGAAGCATATATATATATATATATATATATATATATATATATATATATATATATATATATATATATATATATATATATATACAAGTGGTTAAAATCAACAAAATCAAAAGAATAAAAAACAATATTTTGCATAAATTAACTCTGATCTTTAATCTAGTCTAATCTAATACTATAATATAATATAATTTTAAATAATTTAAAAAATCTGTTAAATAGCATAAAGATGTTACAATGCAAAAAAACTTAAGGGCCTAAAAGGGCTTTGTTTTCCTTATAAAACATATAAGTTCTTTTGATGTGGCGGTGAAATATGACTCATTTCTTCAAGTGATTCTCCCAGGATTGTGGTAAAAAAAGATGTTACATACAGTGTCGTGACCTTTATCTTCTCCTATGCCTCACTAGCAACCCCACAATAATCCAGCTGAGCTCACACTCCACACTGCCATCTCGACAACTGTTTTTTCATTGAAAGCATTATCTGCAGAGATGCTAAAGGCAATTTTCAACTTCCTCGATCTGAGAGCCTATTCATGAGGACAGGGAATGGTGAAGCAGGAAAAGAAAAAAAAAAAGTGTGCCAGGCTTCATTTAAAAAAACCAGGATATCAAATGCAGAAAAACCTCTCCTGAGCTGGGCTAAATTTGAAAAAGTCTCCACTCTCCACCGCACATGCAGTGAAGACGGTGTGATTCCTTCATTCAAACAGGCCACAGAGGAGAAATAAAAAGAGACCTCATTCCACAAATCAGAAACGGTTTGAAAAGTCATGTGAGATGAGCGTCGTGAGAGAAGCTCGAGGAGAGAAAACGATCTGTCCTCTTTTTACAATCGATGTTACCTCTGAGACCAAAAACAGAAAAGGCAGCTGATTTGTTCTGAGTAAAAGCCAGCATGAACAAAACCCACATGACAGGTTTGATGGGTAACGTTAACGGCCGAGCAGACAGGATGGACAGCGCTCCATTTCACATCAACTAAGATCAACTAAACTGCCATCTCCAGCCAGAGACGGGAAAAAACTGTTCAAATGAACTAAAGAACACAGCAGATGAAGAGGTGTGAGGGAGTCACAGCAAGAGAGAGAGAGAGAGAGAGAGAGAGAGAGAGAGAGAGAGAGAGAGAGAGAGAGAGAGAGAGAGAGAGAGAGAGAGAGAGAGAGAGAGAGAGAGAGAGAGAGAGAGAGAAACGGATGATTGGGGTCACTCATCCAGCACAGCTACGGACCTAAATGATGCTTTAAATCATGTGACAATATTACACAATATTAGATTTGCACGATTAATTATTAAAAGATTGCGATCTTGATTCAAACACCCACGCGATCTCATTCCTAAATTACAATGATTCGCCTTTGTCTATTAAACCTTTGACAAAATCATTCCGGAAAATTCAAATCTGCGTTGGTGCTGCCGCTGGCCCAGAGAAAGCAGTTTGGCATGTTTAGATATAAAAACAGCTTCACAAACAGTCTTTCCAACCACACAGTATCGCTATTTCTGTTACAAATATATTTAAATATTCACAGAAGTAAACGTTTATATTTCAGAAATAAACACTAATGTCTACTGTAGTAATCAAAATAGAGCAACTTGCCGCTTTAGTATTGATTACATGGTCATTGAATCATACATTCAAGAAATTAGTTCAAAAACAGATTCATCCAGTAGTGAAGCATTGAATCGTTCATTCAAACCGATTCATTCAAATTAATTAAACATTCTAAATAGACTGCAGTAATTAATATTTTATTAGAACTTCAAGTAAATTAAATGCTATTTTGTTTAGTTGTCCATTCAGAATCATGGGAAAATTCATGATCTCCTTTTAAAACAAAAAAACGTGATTCATTATTTATCTAGAATTGTGCAGCTCTACACAATATTCATTTTGTAAGTGATCAAATGTCAATAAAATGACTAAACAGCAAAAGAATACAGGCTCACGCGCCCACACACACAACACACACACACCCCACACCACACCACACACCCACACACACACACACACACACACACACATCACACACACACACCTTTAAAAATAAACTTTGGAAAGTCTTTATTTACTTTATATAATAATGAAATAGATTTTTACAATTTCAATTAATTTGGTTGGGACTCTAATTGTTTCGTGAGTCTGAGGGACTCTAATTTTTATCGAATTGTTTTAACCATTACCACCCAAAACATTTTAAGGCCAATTCGCACTGCACCGGCAGATGGTAACCATCACTAGATCATGACCATCACAGTAATTACAGTACGTCATTTCTCAAACACTGAACATGTAGCAGTTAATGTGTGAAATCTGAAATCTGCTAAAACAAGCGTTGACCAATGGTGGCAGACGTAGACCAGGATAAACTGATTTGACAAAACCCGACAAAGTGTCTTGCCGTTGTTCGGCATCTATCTGTGCAGTGTGAATTGAACTTTAGAATTCACCCAGATCACCCTATCAACCACCCAGATCACCCTACAAACAACCCAAGATCAACCAAGCATCTGTTGTGATTCCAACAATTGTCCAGATCACCCTAGAAATAACCCAGAATATACTAGCAACTACCGCCATCACCTTTGCAACCATCCAGAACACCGAATAGTAACCACCCATATCACCCTAATAACTCAGATCACCCAAGCATCCACCGTGATCACCCTAACAACCACCCATATCACCCTAGCAACCACACACAAGCAAATCTAGTCTTTCATTTCTGTTCCAAACAAAAGTCTAGTGTTGCGTGAATCAAAATTCAGAGCTCAACACTGAATATTAGTCAATGAAATGTGTTTGTCTTTGTGGATGAGTTTGTTATTAATTTTTTTTTATTAATTGTATTATCCATTCTAACGACACTTTAGAATGTCTCAAAAGACAGATACTAATTGATAATAAAAACATTTTAATTAAATTAATTAAATAAAATCAGTTGTAGGCCTTGAAGCAACAGCAACACAAACAAGTGTAATCAGCAATAAAAAAAACACTTGAATCTGTTAATTAGCTTTTGAGTGTTTATTGCTACAAGCCCGCTGTACTTCATAATGATTGGCTAAATCTGCTAAATTAATTAGACAATTCTAATAAAATCAATGTTGCATCGCAGGTCATTAAAAACACAATGCCAAATGATTCAAGGAAGAGGTGTAAAAGCTTGCAAGAGGAAAAAGTGAAGTAAACGAATGACTAGCTCATCTCTTTCACACATTAACTTACTGCTAAATCTGCAGAACATTGTGCAATAAAACATTTTCAGGCCAAACAAATGTTGATTTCAACATGATTGTTTCTATAGACCTCACATAAGTGAAGACTTCAACATCCCGACCCCAGGAGTCGAGCAGGCTATCTGATTCAATTTGACATGTCTCTGTATGCGCAGCATGCACTATGATCAATAAAGAAGGAAATGACATATACAATAAAAACATGAAATATAAAGCTACTATGGAGGATGCTGGGGTAATGAAAACATGTTGTGGACCCACTAAAACAAGACTTCAGATCTAACTTTATCAAGTTTTCTAGCACGCCATTATTAGCTTATACACCAAATTGGCAATGTTTCAGCATCATCTCACAATCACAGTCTATTCATTATCTGCACCCGGTTACTTTAAACGCATCAATAACGCAATCAGGAGCACAGCTGAGAGGCGTTTGATTTCATGTCCTTTATTCACCTCTCACAATGTAAAAATCACAGGACAAGACAAGCCCAGGCCCGAGGTCTCTAGCCAATCAGATGTGATTTTGTATAGATGGACAAACAATGCGTATGTCACAAAGCATTATTAGCTCAATTGCTTTGATTGCTTTCTCTCTGCTGCTGAACACTGGCAGCATTATGAGAGACGGCAGCTATCGAGCGCTCAGTTACAGTCTGATCAAGTAAACACGCTCGCTTACACATACACACTCCATCTGCACCGTTCTGGGAGTGAGAAGGTGCTACTTACTGAACTACATTTTTAAGTGGCGTGAAAGTAGCTGAGCTGTTTAACAAATAATCGTGTAGTAAACAAGAGCAGTGTAGCATTATCGCTGTGCTCTCAGAGTGTAGTGTTGTAAATATGATTCATTTTAGCCAATCAGTTCACGTGGCTGATTAATTTCAATGAACCAAAATAGCAATACACTAATACATTGGTATCATTAAGTTGTTCTGCTAAGAAAAAAGTCCAATGTAATGCACTTAAAGGACAACTCCGGAGCAAAATTAACCTTTGGTCTAATTACACATTGGTACATAGTCAACCGTTCTCTGAGATTTGTTTTCATGATTATCGAATGTAAAGAGTTTTATCTCTAAAAACTGTTTCGCTTATAACGCTAGTATATGGGGCATAGAGTAATGAAAATAAAAATCGCTAGTTAAATACCACTAACAAGGCTCAAAATAGCCCAACACTAACATGGTAGCATAATCAGGGTCCCTACCTGTAAACTGAAGCATTGAGAACGTTGTAAGTGTACAGACAGTTTAATAAGAAGATATTTTATAAAGACAGTCCACTTCGCGTATACAGGCAGGAGCCATCTTTGGAAAACAGTCTCGACCAGTCGAATCATGAACGCAGAGCCAAGTGCGCTGGTGAGATGTGAACTTGGCTCGGCATTCATGATTCGACTGGTCGAGACTGTTTTCCAAAGATGGCTCCTGCCTGTATATGCAAAGTGGACTGTCTTTATTTTGATACTTTCATATCAAAACATGAAAGTATTGGCTGTACATTGCCATTGAAATCAGTGAAATATTTAGTTGAGTGGTCATTACACAAAAAATATCTGATAGCTCAATGTCGTAATCAAGTATTCCAATGAGTAATAATCTAGATTAACCATCACAATGAATGTAATACAATATACTAAGAACATCCAAAAACTGGTACAAACGGTACAAAACTGACTCAACTGCTTCAATTGATAGTTTGTAGTTTGACTGGATAAAGTTTCAAACTAGTTTCCTTAAAGAAACACTATGTAACATTTTTTACCTTAAAATAATGTTTCCAAAATCTTATCAGTGGTTCATCAAGTCGTAACAGGGTGAAAGACACTTCTGCCATCGCCTGACGGGGTCTGTGTTGCTTTTACTGGCACTAAGGAACTTCGGGGTTCGGGTGGGAACCCGACCACAAAAACAACTACAAAATTCGACTGCTTTACATCAAGCGCTACAATAGTCATTATTTCGTTTTTGTTCGTTTCTGATGTCGCAATACATCATCCTTTCATGAAATCATGTAACATACTCTACCTTGTCTGTGGACATCGTTCACTCTAAAGCCGGTGCTGGATAAACAGCGAGCGTGCGTGCAACGGTAAGCTAAATTATTTACGACAGCGGCAATGGACAATTTCGTTTCCAACCAGTAGGGCGACCGAGGAGGAAAAGTTCCATGGTGTTGCTTTAACATTTTATCTTATCAATGTCAAATCACTTTACCACTTTTGATAATGTGTTTTCCCTAATGTATTCAAGCTGTGTAGAATCACCAATCAATAGCATAGAGACTTGTTTGCTTGTGTTATCAGGCCGGTTTGCAGACATAAATTACACTTATTTCTGGGCATTAGTCTGGCATGGCAGCTGGTTTTGTGCTCAGGTCAGGCTGGTGAATAAAACAGCCTCATTAGGGAACACCTGCGATTACAGCCGCAAGCGACTAATGTGCACAAGGTCTTTGCATTCTGAAAAGAGCTGGCCAGCATTCACAGACACAAAACCAAACCTGCACTTAGATTGGCGTTACCTATGCGTGTTGACTTGATAATCTGGTGCTTAATTATCCAACGCTGCCTGTGGCGCTGTGGGCAAGCCTGGCACAACACATTTCCCTGACCGTCAACCCTCAGGCTTTAGATCTGAAATACATGGGCAGAGTTCACAAACAGAAGACATTGAGATGGTAGTCTTGAAAGGTCTGTTTTTAGAAAAGACATAATCGTTCAGTCAATCAATGAACAAATCGAAAATTTGAGAGGAAGTGTACAGCATACACAGATGAGACAAAATATTGGTCCTCTCTGTGCTGCCAAAACAGTGCAGACTCACCGAGGCACGGACTCTACAAGACGCCTGATGTTGTGCTGTGATCTCTGGCAGCAAGACCTTCAAGTTCTGTAGGTTGTGGTTTGTCCCTCCTCGGACCACTGTTGGTAAATTCTCCCCACTACTGACCGGGAGCAACACTCAAGCATTGCCATTTCAGATATACACTAACCTAGTCGTCTTGCCAAAACAGTTGGGCCCTTATCAAAGTCACTTAGATCTTTATTCCTGCCCATTTCTCCTGCATCCAACACGCTGAATACGAGACCTGATTGTTTGCTTACAATCTAATCTACCCAGATATTAATATGTGGCCTTGTTATGAGATGATCAATGTTATTCGCTTCACCTGTGACTGGTCATATAATGCCGTATAATACTGGTCACTTTTGGCTTATTAGTGCACACCGTACAGTATATTGCCCTATTTTTAAGGGAAACAATTTGCACATCAGTATGAAACAAAAACATTTTATAGAGCTACACTGATGCAACATGACATGTTAGCATGTTTTATTTAGCATCCTTTTGTCTATTTATTTACTCTTTTTTTTTTTTTGCATCAATTTTGGCCCTGTCCACACGGAGATGCGTTTAGTTGTATACGTAAAAATTTTGTATCGTATTGGTGTTTCGTCCAGACAGACCCGGCGTTTTAAGAGACTGAAACCACTATTTTTTTAAACCGGGTCCCAGAGTGGATAAATCTGAAACCGACACCTTTGCATTTTCGTGTGTACGGCCAATCCGTACATTTTGTGAATCGATGATGTCATCACATTCACACCACGTGTCAGCATTAGTCACACGTAACATCAACAACAATGGCGGACTATAATGCTTGTGTTCGTGCTGCAGAAGCTACTGAGCCTATTAGCTTTACTAAAGCAAAATCTTCTGTTACTACTTTGAGCAATCTTTGTCTTCACCTTGCTGTCATGTTGGGTTCGTATCATAGACAGTATAAGAAGTGGACAGAGCCATCTCATTGGAACTGTTGAGACAGTTGAAGCCTATTTTTAGCGATTTTTGAGCATCCGTTCCTGACACGCAGATTTAAACCGACTCAAACTAAGCTTGATGACATGAGCAACCTGTCTGACAGACGTAAATCTTCTAGTAGCTGTGCGTGAAAATTGCCAACGTTAATCTTGCAGAGATGGGGAACATTGAGCAAAGAGTTCTCATACCGAATTATATCCAATTCCCCAAAAAGTTGTTGAAATATTTTGTCCCGTTGCTTTTATGGACTCATTATCTATAAGCTTCTCCCTTGACGGAACGTCCCCCCGATTGCCTGCGAGCGTCTCCTCCTGTCTGTACGGTAATTTCTGTACAGCGCAACAGAGAGTCGAGTGCTTATGACGCAATCGTTAGCCTATTTTTACAAAAACTGTTTCTACGGGGCCATAATGTAACATATAAGGTAATGGAGCCGTTTATTACATTGTCGTGTTTCTTTAGAAATAAATAATGGACAAATGGAGTCTTTAAACACCTCAGATGTAAAGTTATTCGCTGTCAAAGTGCCGCCAAAACGAATGGGAGTCAATGGAAATGCTAACGCAAGTGAAGTTCTGCTACAGGATGGCGGCACCCGGCCGACTTCAACTTCCGGTAGATGGATTACCCCCTTGGTTCGTATAGAGCGCGCAAGGTTATGCGCATGCTCCAAGTCTTCTTCTCCTTGTTTAGTGTATCTCTGTGGCAGAATTACAGCGCCACATACTGGTCTGGCATGTATACCACATCGTTTTCAGTCGGTTTCAGTGGTTTCTTGTGTACGCATATATTTCTTGAGACGACTCCGTGTTTACGGAAAAAAAATTAAAACGAGGAAAAAAAAAAAGATCGGATATGGAAAACTCTGGCTGCGTGTGGATGTGGCCTTTGAGTAAAATTAATCCAACTATAATGTGCATGAAGGATCACAAATGATATTACTTCTGGTTTATTTGTCACACGTGAAACAGAAGGTCACATCATTGTATTGTGGGATGCAATATTCCTATTTAGCCAGATATTTCATGCAGATGCAATATACTGGAAAAACAGAAAAAGTAGTATGCTAGTATTCTATTCCTATAAACATTCAATATAAACAAGGATTCCAAGACAGAACGAAGACACATTAGAAAGAGAAGGGCACATTTGCATCAGATGCCAAGGGATGCAAATATCTCCAGATTTATGAATGATGGTGATGGATTGTTTCAGGCAAACTCTGCAGCGTAAGCACACACATGGCTCTACGGAGTGATACCTGAAGCCTCGTATATCACAGCAAAGACAAGTTACCACAGACAAATAAACTCTCTTTGAGAGTTTATCCTTTATCATAGTCAAATATTTGAGTTATAAAACGTTTGCAGGGGCTAATGTTTTATAACTCAAATATTTGACTAGGATAAAATATGAATGTGATTTAATAGTTCAAAAAGCATTATTTTCAAAACTACAGATTTTGGCACTGGTATTCAGTAAATAAATTGCACAACACGCTTGCTCTGAACGCTGCATTTCCCCTTTGGCGTTGCATTCACTTAGGGAATCTTAGATTTAGATTTGTTCAAACTCCTGCGAAAACACAAGAAAACATAAACCATTGAGGAAAAACAAACAAACAAAAACATAGAAGCTCCTTTCCGGAAAGTCACAGCGTGACAGAAGTGGAAAAACAACAGAACTGTTGAGGCCTGCCACAAGGTCACAGTAAAACGCGTATTAATAATCATTCACCGGCTTACTGCTCCATTTAACTGACTGATGCTGTTTGACTAGGGTGACCATATTTTGTCCTGGAAAAACAGGACACTCGGCCCGGCAAACAGATAGGCCTACTCAAATGATACTCGAAGTTTACTCAAAGAAACCTTATTAATTTCAATACATTTAAAGTAGGTTATGCCTCCTCTGTATGGATAGAAATTTGTTATATTGTTATATGAAAACAGGACATGTCCTGGGAAAACAGGACAGTTGGTCACCCTAGTTTGACAGCTCACAGCGATGGATTTGGTTAGCTTCTCTGAACTTCAATTAGAATGAAAGTTTAATGCCATAACTTGGGAAGCCTTGACACTGGGTAAAGCCTGACCCTGATCGATCTGGCAAAACGAGGACACCTACAGCAAACCTCCATAGAGACCGTTTCCAGCTGCAGTCCAATTTCTTCACAATAGTTACACGCAACAGGTCTCAAATGTGTAGGCAGGTGGGAAATACACACACACACACACACTGTGGTGACAGGTTAGATGTGCAGCTGCCTGCCCTTGTTTTCTCCTACTATGACAAAGAGACGGAAGTTGAAGGCTGAGCTGTCACTGTTTGATGACAGTGACTGGTCCATCCTCTCTCAACAGCTCAGGTCGGGCCGAAGAACCCTCATCTGGCCTACCTGCACTCGATTTACACCTCAGACTCATGAAATTACCTTCCCCTCCGGAGAGCGAGCCTATTTGATTTAGTCTGGGGCAATTAAACTGAGCACTGCGGGGCTGAAAGAATGTAATATGATCAGCGCGACGATAACGCCGAGTTCTGCCTCTCCAGCTGATTCACCCGTAACCAAAACCCATTAGACATAGAGAATATTTGGAGAAGTTCATTTTGATTAATTAGTCATGAGCGAGCTGAGAATTTAATACATGAATCTCAAAACTTAATTCATGCTGGAATCCGAGCAAATTGCAGTGCAATGAGAGTTTGCTTTCTGAGAATTATTAACTCTGTCCCAGAAAACTCTTACAAATATTTGCCATTGTAACCACAGATTCAATCAAAATAGCATAGCATAACTATTATCACTGCTTTACAGTAACTGCCACTACTGTCATCAAAACATGAAATTAACTCCAGAGCGTACAAGTTTGCGTAGATGTGTCAAAACGCATATTAAACAAAATTAGATGCATATTCTTCATAACTCTTCTTGTCAATGAAATAAAAACTGACTGTAAATCATTAGGGACATTTTATCCCAAATGGCTGCTTACTTTACTATTTTACAAAATATAAATTCAATCATGAAGATTTTACCATTTTGCTAACATGATTTAACCTGGTGCTAGCATGTTTTAGCATAATTTAACACTACTAAAATGTTTTATCATGTTGCTAGCATGATTAAGAACATCGCTAGCATGTTTTTAAAATGATTTAACACACTGCTAGCATGTTTAGCATGTTGCTATTATGATTAGCAATTTGCTGACATATTTAGCATGTTTCTAGCATGACTTACCAATAAAAACCCCTCGAGCACTTAAAGCTCTGCAGTATTGTGATTATAATCACTTAGACATCTCCTGGGACATTATACTTTTTTAAAATTAATTTAATGCATCCTTGCTGAATACAAGTATCAGTCTTCAAAAAATACTAGTGCATGTAGTCTAGGCCTATATTTAATTAATTAAATACTAAAAACATTAGCCCAATATTAAATTCAAGTGTGAACACTCTCAAACAAATATGCATTTAACAAAATGATTTTGAAAAGATTTTTACTGTTGTATTTTTAGTAATAATAACTGTTCTGACTGAAGTATTTTGGCAGAAACTATGATGCATTTTTTGTTATGAAAAATAACTTTATATAACATCGAAATAAAAACATACATCACACTAAATTCAAAGCATTCGGCTAGACAGTGGCGTGTCAGTTGTGTGACAGATGTTTGAGTCTTTGATGCGTCTCAGAAGGGGAGGAGGACCCATTTGATCTGAGTCCCAAACTAAAGAGCGTCTTCCATGACATGAACATCTATCAGCCGCTGTACCTGCTAACCCAAGTCATTATTTACATTCATAGCACACTACACAAAAAGAAACCTCCCTCAACTAGTCTGAGGCATTTTTTCTATCTCTGCATTGAGTGACATGCAGACAGAAGTATGTCTTCTAAAGGCATCACAAGGCATTTCTTAAAATGCAGCATGAGTAATTGAACGAATCCCAGCGGTCTTTACCGAGAGCAGAAAATGTGTGGCTGTACGCCCCAGACTGCTCCGGGTTGCCTTGGTAACGCGGAAAACTTGGAAGTTGGAAACATCCTAATACTGAATCAAAGACATGTAGTTACTTGTATGCATTCCCATTTAAATTCAACTAGGCAACTTCTCCAAATTATTAAACGCTTTTATGGATTGAGGCAATGAATCGTAACAAATGCGCTAATTAAAACAGAGCAAAATGTGTTTCAAGGAAAATAATGATCGTGGGAAGAAAAAATAAAAACACGGCAGACAGTGAGTATATATGAAATTCCTTTAGGCTATCAGGCTGAATCCGCTGCAGGTGAAAAATGTGATGCCAAGACAGAAGCTCTGCTTAATTTAAGACTATCACATGTGCTAATTCGTTTTAAATGAAAACCTTCCTCGCCATCGTGTATGTCCAATTAGTACGCCGCATCTTCAGGATGAAGCACTTCCTAACGCATTTGCCAAAGCAGACAGCTGAAAATTACTCACAAGCTGTCAATTATCTCCAGCTCACGTCTTTTTTAAAACGCTCCTTCCAGTGTGCCATTACATTCTTGGAATAGGTGAGAAATTAGTTACCTCTCAACATATTTTTTGACTGTTTTCACAGACTAAAACCAAGATGACAGGTTGAAAATGATGCAAGAACATTACAACCCAGATCTGTCTTCAGCAGAAAGCAGAACCCTTCAAAACCCAGACCAACATTACCAGTATTTTTCAAGTGGTGCTCACTGAAGAGCAAAATGAGCTCTCTGGGCGTCATGGTTTGAGCTTGACCTAGTCCAGTTCTATCTCTGTGGATTTAATGGGTGGAGGGATGTGGTTTTGGGTTGGTATAGGGTGTGGTTGGACCTTCTAGCTCCACACATTTTGCCCAAATTACATCCAGAGAGGGGGAGCTGGATGCTCCACGAAATGGCACTGGTGCTTGAGAGTCGAGCAATGTTAAATTTTGATTATTTAAGCTGCATTACTCATCTTTGTTTATGAGCCACATGCTTTATGAAAACATACACTACTGTTCAAAATACCCACGTTTACATGTTTTTGAAAGAATTCTCTTATGCTCACCAAGGCTGCATTTGTGTGATCAAAAATACCGTAAAAACAGTAATGTTGTGAAATAATATAATAAATATTATTATCCTATTATTATGGGAAAACAGTTGTGCTGCTTAGGTTAATATTTGTATGGAAACATTTTTTTATAAATACAAAAAACAGCATTTACTTTAAATAGAGATATTTTTTAATATAATAATGACTGAATTGTTTGATCAATTTAAGGCACACTTGCTAAATAAAAGTAATATATATATGTACATTTTAAATACTACTGATCCCAAACTTTGGAACAGTAGTGTAAATGTACCATCCAAAGCAATAAAATTCAGCTTTTGCCGCAACCATTACAGCTTCTTTGACTATAATGAGAATGATATAGTTGTGGGAGTAATTTAGGGTGAGCTCACACTTGCAGTTCAATTTTTAAGTACAGTCAACTTGGATGTTTAAGTAATTTAAAATTAAATTACATCGTATTGACTTGAAAAATTAGTTGAATCCTCTATGTAAGGGTTAATGCCCGACGAGGTGTCCGTTGTCAGGTTTTAATGGACGACGGCGAGGTGTAAACCGGCCGATGTGCAGCGGAGGACGGTTGCCTCCGCCGAAGTTTTACAAATAATAACTTGCCTGACGGTTTATTTAGCAACTTGAGATATTTATAGTCCGCTCAGCTTGTAGAACCCTTCAAGTTCAAAAATGCATGTTTAGTTCATGAAACACAAAGGTAGGCATAGTTATTTTTTTTATTACACATAAAACACTATGTGTTACACTAGTCTACACTAACCACAGCCTCCGAAGCACCGCTGTAACGTTAGGTCGATTCTTCGATGCTGGACTGGAGAGCCGTCAAATAATGTCTGTGACAGGCCATCGATGCGAGAGCAGTCTGCAGGCTTACTGGGCTCCGTCAGTCCGTTGGAGACTGAAGATGAAATAACGAAGTCGCTCATTGTTGTATTAGTATTAGCCCCAGAACAGCTGATTGCATCATCGCGCAACCCAGGACCCTGAACGCGCGCGCGCCCTGTGTGGACTGCCTGTTGCTATGGTTACTCACAGCTGTTGTAGGCAGCGCATTTATTTATTAATTTCGAATGGTAAACAGGCAGTTTCACCAGAACTACTTTACTAGGTGTCCTCTATCACTTTTTAACGGACACCCTGCAGCCAGTCAGAATCGAGTATTCACCCAGACCATGGTATAAAACATAAATAAAAGTTTGATGAGTTAAAGCAATGTAAAAACAACTTATTAATCATATACTTTTTATAGTGTGGTTCTTTTGGTCTAGGCCAAAAAAGAAAATTATACATTTAATCCTGTTTCTCTTGGCATTCACACTGTCATTTTTTACACTAAATCTAAAGAGGTCGAACATTTTTATGAAGTATATTTTGCAACAGAACTTACCAAACATCCAAAACGTTGCTGTCTGCTGGGCTAAATGCACTCGCTCGATGTGTACATATGATGGTATTTTTACTAGCTGAGAACTGGTGAAGAGCTTAGATCGTGAAGATCTTTTCCAAGGAGACTGCAGTTCCAATGCCTGTACTGTACCGAACTGCAATCGGCAACGTAGCTCCTATGACGAGAAGAACTAGGTACCCTTGAGCATTCTGTCATCATCTTGTTACACTACATTCTGTTTTTGGTTCATTTTTTAGACGTCTTTGGTCTGTGTTGCGTTCAATTTTCCATCAAACCGCACCAGTGTCTCTGGAATAGAGCTGAGTCACCCTGAAAATGTGGTGCGCACCAGTGGTCGAATGGCGTTCACTCTTATTCAAATGAACCGCATTTAACAGCAATCACAGCAGAGTTCATTTTATTCTAACCAAACCTGCCAAGTGTGAACATTAGTGACACAAGAGATTAATGCATTCAAGACTCCAACTTTAGAGTGAAATTTGTACATTTGTACTTTTTACTTCCATTATCTCATATTTCAGAGTGAAACAGGATATGGATTTTATAGTTTATCCAGAAATCGATTTGTTCTTGGAAAGTGGCTGTTACATATCAAAATGGAGCCAGTTGGTTGAAAAATGAGAGGGCTTGATGATGTCACCTAACAAAGCAAGTCATTTCAGAGGGGAAGCAAGTTATATTTACATTAACAAGTTACATTTACAGCAAATTACATTTTGGTGAAAGATTACAAAGATGATAATCATGTACAATTATAACTGTGGAATGTGCATTATAGTAAATTCATTTTTGATTTCATGTCGACTTTAAATGGTGAAAGGGTCCTGTCTATTTAGAGCACTTACAACATTGAGAATTTTTGCATAATTTCTTCCACACTGAGTTTGGGAAGATGGATCGTAGTGGGAGAATTCAAAGTATTCCTTTTTCCAAAGCTGGCATTTGGCATAACTCAAACAGCAGGAGAATTCAAGAAAATGTGTTTTATAGATGAGTGGGAACAATGCTAGAGAAAAATGAGAAGGGATAAGCCAAGCTGTATTTTGTTTTTACTCTCATTTGACAGGAGTGAGTTCCCCTTACACATGAAAGACCTCGTTTATGAGAGATCAGGATACAACCGGTGTGAAATATGTAAAGCTGAGAATCCCTCAACACTGAGTGGATTTCTGTCCCACTGATGGATGAGATGATCAGAGAGAGGTGTAAGTGAAAGAGAGAAAGAGAGATGGAGAAAAGCTTAAAAATCAATGCAAACAGTGCAATCCGAATGCAAAGAAACCTGCTGTATTACAGAGTGTACGAATTAACAGATTGCAAAAACATTGGAAATTAAACTGTTTCTGAGCCATTTTTTTCCACATTAAAAAGTTGAACCGTGTACAGTGTAAAAACAGTGTAAAAAAAGAGACCAGTGCGAGTGGTGTTTTATCTGTGCAAAACTGCCTTGATGCAAATCTTTATGCTACTTATTTATTTGATCCTTATTTTTAACTTTTTGATGTGCTGTATACTGGATACATTACATTACAGTACATTACAAGCATTCCACCACGAGTGACCTTTAAAGTCACTATGAAATCAAAATGGACAATAAAAAAAAAAAAAAAAAGGAAATTTGCTAAATGATTTATCTATTCTTATCATAATTTTTTAAAATTGATGTGGCCTAAAACCTTTAATAAAAATAACGGTTTCACTTCATTTGGATGGTCCCTTTAACACATTCTGTTGACTATAAGTAACCTTGCACCTACATGTCTACTAACTCTCATTAGAGTGTTAGTAGAGTATTAGTAGGTAGGGTTAGGGTTAGAACAAGTTGACATGTAGTTGCATAGTTACTTATAGTCAGTAGACTGTCTGTTGGAGGACCATCACAATAAAGAATTAGCAGATATTAAGCAGAGAGTCTACTAATACTCTAATGACAGTTAGTTGACATGTAGTTGCAAAGTTACTTATAGTCAACAGAATGTTCAAAAGGGACCATCAAAATAAAGTGTTACCAAAATAACCTCCCCCTCATTCTTGCAGTGACATCATTACTATTCTCTGATGACAAGGGTGGGACAACCTATCACTCACATGAGATCAACCAATAGCAAACCACAACTCATCCAATCAATTCCAGATGGGCAACATCAAGTCCCGCCCCACATTTTTCATGTTCAAGAAGCCTTTTACTTGGATATACCTGACAATAGGGGGATAAAAGACTATCGCAACTTCTGTTTCAGGTCTACTTTAACCTTCAATTACCAAATTATATAATTCCCTACTCTTATTTTCAGTTCAAAAATGTTTATGGAAGTATATGGGTTTAAAAAAAATCTGTGACAAATCTTTCCAAACAATAATGATTTTTTAATCTGTGCATAAAAGCAAGAACAAACAGTTCAGTTTTATGATCGAAATGTAAATACATTTTGAGCTCTACAAATGATTTAGATTGTTTCTCTTAATTAACTCGATCAACTGACAAGATATGCAAATGATCTTAGTCATTAAAAGAAAACAAGAGCCTTGCTTGTCTTTGAAAAAGACTAGATCTTCATATCCATTTATAAAAGACATAGTTTTGACACTAAATTTTGGTTTGATAAACTGCTCGGCAACCGCACATAATGAACTACTATATTGATGTAAGAACTGTTTATTCTAATTATTATTAATTATTAGTAATACTAATGGTATCTTTTCATAGCTACTACAGTTGCAGCTGTTTGTTTATTAAAGCTATAAGCCTCATGAGGCCATCAGTTACAGTAAACACAGTAAACTAATTTGAACAACATTTATTTGATAAATAATCCATCTGAGTATCAGAACACTGTGTTTTACTTTTCGTTGACGTGAGCAAATGGCCGGTGAACAGTGTAGCGCAGCATCACTAAACTTTAAGGCTTGATTTTGCTGACTCGGCTCTCTGCATCAGTAATGATGCTGTTGATTAATGAAAAAAAAAAACTGGATGAAACCACCTATGAGGTCCACAATAAAGAGCGTCATTTTTCAGGACGCTTAGGGCCTCCCCCATCCAGCATTGTTTAAAGAACATTAGGGTGAATCAAAACATTAAACTAATTTGCTCTACATACCCTGGTCCTCAGTAGCTGTACATCAGACGTTTTAATCATCAAATGCTCCCACAAAACCACTTCATCGTCAGTCGGAGGTGGATAGCAAACATGCCAATTAAATTGTATTGCCTGAAAAAACAAAAAAAAACAAAACAAAAATGAGTTAGAGTCAGCAGTGTTCGGAGGCAGCGCGTGTAATCCATCATGGAAACATTAATTATGAAGGAGGTTCTCTCAGGACACAGATGGTAATGAAGCGGCTGTCTACGGGCCCCTGGAATCACACAGAGCCTGTTTACACCAGGGAAACCCCAGCTCTGAGGACCAACTGTCATCTGCCTGCATTTACTCCACAGATACTCTCATTATACGAGGACACAGCGCCGAGAGTAAAACACCTTCTGTGACTGTTCTGACACAAGAACCACAATCTCATGGCAGTCCTGACAAAATGATAGGAAGGAGGCGTGGAGAAAAAAAAACATGCGTGATATTATCAATTTATTCAAACCTCATTCCAAACCTGTTACTTACTTTCTTCTATTTAAAAAAAAAAATATATATAATATATGTATATAGGAAAGGACAAATTATAAGTACTATTAGTTATATATATACTTTCGTTCATCTTCGGAACACAAATTAAGATATTTGTGATTAAATCTGAGAGCTGGATCACTCCTCCATAGGCTTCTAAGGGATTGAAACCTGACAGCCCCGAAAAGTCATTAAAGACATCGTTAAAATAGTCCAAGTGACTACAGTGGCTCAATCTTAAGTTTATCAAATGACTAGAATATTTTTTGCGTGCAAATAACGACTTTATTCAACCATCTCTTCTCTTCCATGTCATTCTCCTAAGCTGTTGACGTAGTGTAACTGTGCAGCGCTTCTGTGTTATACGTCACACGTAGGCTAACTATTGGCCGACGCTGGTCATGTGTGTGATGCGTGTGACGTTCAACCAGAAGCGTTGCGCAATAACACTACGTGAAATCTCCAGGCCCAAAGAGAATACTTGAATAAAGTCGCTATTTTAGTTTGTTTGGTGCGCTCAAAAAGTATTCTCGTAGCTCGATAAACTTAAGATTGAGCCACTGTAGTCACTTGGACTATTTTAACGATTTCTTTAACTTTTCGGGGCTGTAAGTTCAATCCTTTAGAAGCTATGGAGGAGTGATCCAGCTCTCAGATTTAATCAAAAACATCTTAATTTGTGTTCCGAAGATGAACAAAGGTCTTACGGGGTTGGAACGACATGAGAGTAATTACTGACAGAATTTTCAATTTTGTGTGAACTATCCCTTTAATGTTACCTTTTAATTCACATTTAAAAACATTGTTTATATAGATGTAATCAAAAACTTTAAAATTAATAGTTTTATATTTCTCATTTTGTGGGATTGTAAGTACATAGTCTTGTACCTTTAATTTTTGTCTGATTTTTAAATACTTTTTTTGCTTCTAAACAAAGTGTGCAGTGCTGTGCTTCACCTCATATCTGGATGGTTTTGTTCATGGCTTATAACTCTTTAACAAAGACTCTAAAAAAAAACTATGGGAAAATGTAATCAAAAAATACTTCAGAAACCAATGCTGCTGAAAAATGGTACTAATGCAAAAGTGCAACAGTCGGGTTCCAGAAGTAAAAACTCCATTCAGTTTCTCAATACGGAAATAGATTTTTACCGATAACTTATAAACCTTTAAAGACAGACCTACTGTGAGCTACGAGCTTGTTTATCAATGATATTTGCTTCTGTTGCATTATTTCAACTTAGTTTTAAATAATCATGTTTAATTTGTGGTGAAAACTACATTACCCATGATGCTGTACAGAAAATTCCACCAATCAGAGAGTCGAAACAAGCAAATGCGCCAAAGATCTGGTTAGCTCCGCCCACTCCCAGGAAGCACCACAAATGGTGTAATCGAATCAATCTCTCTGCGCTCTCAAAATACTGCAATATTTGAATATATATGCATATTTTGCAATAAACTTAAAATATATTGTTTCTATAGATTTAATAAACAACTTTAAATTAATAGTTGTATTTTTCCGGTCGTTTTCAATTCGAGTATGTTGTCCGCAATGCTTAATGGGATTGTAGTTCTTTCCCTCATTAAAGTCTTTAAGTACACAGTCTTGTACCTTTGTCTTTTTGACCGATTTATGAATATGTTTTTTGCTTCAAAACAAAGTGTGCAATGTTATGATTCACTTTGTAGCTGCATAGCATATAACACTTTTTAAAAAATCCCAATGGGAAAAATGAATGGGGGAAAAAATAGACCACTGAAAAACAGGAGGACACTAATGCATTCCATAATGATGCTGCCTTCACGTCGGAACGATCATAAATATAATTTTCCTAGTCGGAAATTGGACATGAATGCCCTCTCAAGTCGTGTTTACTATGAGCAACTAATTTGGATAGCCACATTTCCGAATTGGGCGGGCCACATCGCTCTGTCTTGTCAAGTAGTGTATATTTACTGTAGATATATGAATAACCATTTAAAGCACATTGTATGATTTATACACAGTGAAAATAGCCTGCATTCAACCAAAAAGTGTGGTAAAGCTATACAGTAGGATGTATGATTGACAACTATTGACATTTTAGTCAGGATCCATAAGCAACCTTATCTTGAATACCTTTTGAATTTTATGTGAATGATCTTTCCAACAACAAAGGTCTTGAACGTGACAAACTCGTAATTGCGAAATTTCCGGTGAAGCACGTGAAGGCAGCAAGAATCCCATATGCTCCCAACAGGTCAGGTCTTAACTAATGTGGTTAAAGTGGGTTAGTCTACCTCTCTCAGCATCTGATGTCCCTCAAGACACAGTTGAGCACAGGAGAGCTCCGTTCTCCACGGGTCATGCTGCTCTGATTGTGGGATATAAAAGCTTTGACCTTTTAAACCCTCATCTGCATACGAAGCGGCCTTTTCGGCTTCCCTTTAACTCACAGGACCAAAAGCGCAGAGAAACAACCGCATAGCCATAGCGCGTCCCCCGGGATTTACCAGCAGGCCCGCTTTAGCCTTAAAACACTGAGTGAAATGCAAGTGCACCTGAGTGCAGCGCTTAAGTAATGCACTTGTGAAAAATGAGCATGTGACACGTGCAAATAAACAACCTGCCTCCACGCTGGAAGTTTAACGGGTGTCTGGAATTCTGGAATGCGCCGTGAAATGTGACTGCGGCAATATGGAAGTGTCCTTAAAAAAAATCCCGGAGTGAAATTAATATTATGTAAATGAAGAGAGGTCTCACGTGGAATGGTATTTCATTAATTTTGGCGCTTTGACATAATTGCAAGCTCTAAATGTATGATCGCTCCACAAACGCAGGCCCATGGGGAGTCTGACATTTATTGAGTTTCACCTTTGTGGCAGTGGAGAATGAAAAATGGCTCGCTCGCCGGCAAGAACAGACCAAAATAGCACATATAGGAAGCGACCGAACGGAGGAGTCATGCCGTGAGGTTACGCCACCTGGATCAGGGGAGGAGACTATACGGATTGAGGGAAGGTTTAATTAGACGGCTGATGTTGATGAAGGAGGAGAGCGTGCGAGAGGCTTTTCTGGAAGTGTTTGATGTATCAGAGGAGATTTATTTTTCCTCTCGGTTTTTGGCTTAGTTAGTGAGGGGAAAGTGAAGCACTTAAGCAAGGAAACTAAAGAGTGTTGTAAGAGTTCTCGATGTTCATGACTCATTGGTCAGAGACGCGTCAGATTTAGCACTGGCTGTCTTCCTTTTCGTCATCTTATAACGAGTCACAACAAGCTTCTCTTTATGCGAGTGCAGCTTGGAGACAGGATTTAACTGCTAACGTATTTAATTGCTCTTTACGTGTTTAAAAAATTTGATTGGCCGGATTCAGAATATTGCAGTGAGAGGGGAGGGGCATCCATTCTTTAGATTAGAATAGAATAGAATAGAATAGAATAGAATAGAATAGAATAGAATAGAATAGAAACAAAAATAGAAATTGATTAGACTTTTTAATGTTGCCATTTATTTGATCAAAAATACAGTAACAACTGTATTTATTGCAAATATTTATTTTATTTTTTGTACTTTAATTATGTAATAAGTCTTCACTGCCAGATTTGATCAATTTAATGGATCGCTTCTGAATAAAAATATTAATTCCTTTCATAAAAAAAGTCTTATCAATCTATTGAATGGTAATATAGACACATCCAAAAGTATAACCTATAAATAATTATCAAACAAATAAATAAATAATATGGTTGAATTGTTGTGATAGTGATGTACAATATATTAGTAATCGTATTTGTATACGGCAAACACATTTTTAAAAAATCAAATAAAATACATACATAACTGGGTGTGTATTAACTGTATGAACTGGGATGGTACAATATTTAAAAAATAAAACTTTTTCACTGCAAAAAAATCAACCTATTTGAAAGTTGTTGTTTTTTAAGATAAGATCATGTTTGTATCTTTATTTTAATTTAACTTTATAAACATTAATAGAATTAGAGTTATTCAATTGTATACTACTATTATTTCATATTTCAAGTAAAACCTGATTTCAAGTAAAGTTTTTGTTTGGGTTTGGCCTTATGTGTGGACACTTTTTGTATTCCCTACTGAACACTGAGTAAGTGAACACATGTGAGCAGTGGTTTTCTCTTGCAGTCCCCCTAAGCTCTTCTCTCTGGCTCACTACTCCTCACTGTCATTCTCGCTGCCTCTCTGGCCATGATAACAGTCATTATCGCCAGCAAGAGAAGCCCTGGCACCCCTGTAGAGGACCACAGATGCTTGCCATTGGCTAAAGGTTATCAAGAGGGGTGGGGGTTTGGGCCGCCCATGAGTATTCAGCGGTGGGGATATGGGCGCCTCTGAAAACAAACCCACCCATTACGCATCAGGTCCAAAAACCAACAATAAAACACACCTGCCTCTTTTTTATACAGCTAGCATTGTAACTGTCAACTGTAAAAGCTGTTAAGTGCCTCATGGGTCAGACACATGCTGACTTACTAATGGAGGGTCCTTCCAATGAGTGAGAGTGAACCTTGGCAAACATGATGAACAATAAGCAGCAGCCATTTCAAGCTTTTAAAAACAAAAGACTGTATTAAAACAATCAATACTATATAGAAATGATGCAACAATAAACATTTTAAACTGTAGTGCCCAACAATGTTGACCCACAATGAGTGTTCATTTTGGAAGCATTTTCTTAATTATTTTAATAATATTCTAACAACAAAAACAACATTATTATTATTATTATTATTATTGTATTACTTAATTAAATAATAATTTGATGAATTTATTATTAATAGTAGTCAGTTATTATTAATAATAATAATAATTATTATTAATATTAAATATATAAACACAATATAAGTTCTTATAAAAAAACAAAATTTTCCAAAGAACGAAACAAACTAAAACCAACGAACAACCAACACAACAACAAAACAACAACCAACCAACGAACCAACCAAACCAACCAACCAACCAACCAACCAACCAACCAACCAACCAACCAACCAACCAACCACCAACCAACCAACCAACCAACCAACCAACCAACCAACCAACCAACCAACCAACCAACCAACCAACCACACCAACCAACCAACCAACCAACCAACCAAACCAACCAACCAACCAACCAACCAACACAACCAACCAACCAACCAACCAACCAACCAACCAACCAACAACCAACCAAACCAACCAACCAACCAACCAACCACCAACCAACCAACCAACCAACAACAACCAAACCAACCAACCAACCAACCAACCAACCAACCAAACCACACCAACCAACCAACCAACCAACCAACCAACCAACCAACCAACCACACCAAACCAACCAACCAACCAACCAACCAACCAACCAACCAACCAACCAACCAACCAAACCAACCAACCAACACAACCAACCCAACCAACCAACCAACCAACACCAACCAACCAACCACCAACCAACCACCAACCAACCAACCAACCAACCCAACCAACCAACCAACCAACCAAACCAACCAACCAACCAAACCAAACCAACCAACCAACCAACCAACCAAACCAACAAAACCAACCAACAACCAAACCAACCAACCAACCAACCAACCAACCAACCAACCAAACCAACCAACCAACCAACCAACCACCAAAACCAACCACCAACCAACCCACCAACCAACAACCAACCACACCAACCAACCAACCAACCAACCAACCCAACCACCAACCAACCCAACCAACCAACCAACCAACCAACCAACCAACCCAACCAACCAACCAACCCACCAACCAACCAACCAACCATCCAACCAATAAATGAAAAGTTAACTTTCAGTATGCAGTTGAAGGGTGCAAATTTGGATGCAGCCTAATGCTGAAGTCAGAGAGACCAAAGAGAGTGTTAAGATGTGAACCGCCTCCATCATAAACATTTCTAGTGACTAATAAACTTTATGGACATCTGCCTCTCATAAATGAGTTCATAAGATGCCTTAATTTCAGACTGGCATTTAAAAATGCCAGCGTTTATGCAAATGATGCCTGAGGTGAAATGCTGACATGCCAATGTTGATCCAGATGTAATAAATAATGTAACAGTGAGCAAAATTTTAAGTACTGGCCAGATTTGCATCGTAGTACTATACACAAACTAAGAAACTCAAACAAACAAATAAACAAAAACAGTAATTACTGAAATGAATATCTAATTGTGGTTGCATCTCTGAGGTTTGATAAAAACTTTTTTCAAAGCTGCTAATGAGTGAAAAAATGTCTATCGTGTGAATTTCATACTATCCAGTGGCTTAAGTAAAAGGAAGAATTTATAGAAATGGAGGAGATCATTTATCAATAATATATGCGGGTATAATCCCACACGAAGCCTCAGAAGTTGCCAAAATGAGGCGTCACGGGCCTCTCAAATTGGAAACAGGTGTACTCCAAGATTCTTTTACCTATAATGGCATGTCAGATGAGCAGCTGCTTTGTATAATTCATCCTGATTCCATATTTAATGTGGAGTGGGAGCAGATTTCGCAGTTGAAGGCGTTTTTGGAGAGCATCGAGACCTGCCTCCTGTAGTGGCTCCTTAAACAGGATTAACTCAGGAGAAGCCGGATGTACCGTGGCAGAATTCATAAACAGCAGCACCTCAAGGGATAAAGTAGTTGGTGCACTAGAGCCAATTGCAGTGTGCTTGTTCAGTAAGACTTTTGTAATCAAGGAATTATTTGTGATGTACAGTTAATTCAAGCACAGCCATGATTAATGGGTCATATTATATTTTAATAGGTATTGTACATTGTACAACTTGTTGTACAGGAGTTATATAAAGCAGAGGTCTAAACCATTATTCGTCATACCGAAAACGGATGGATGGGTGGATGGATGGATGATGGATGGAAAATTACTTTAATTCCTAATGAATAAAATCAAGTCTAGCCATAAACATTTCTCCCTGAAAATCTCATTTAATTAAGAAATACTTCAGTCAGATGCCATTTCACACTGACTTTATGGCAGTCTATGCTTCCCTGAAATGAGCAAAAAAATAAAATACCAGATTATTAGAAATGAGCCTTTATATCCCCATGTTCTGCAAATTCCCAGTGATAAATACAGAACGGATCCAATCTTCCCTCCAATGAGAGCATATGGGTATGGAAGGCCTAGATTACAGAGATCAACTCAATGTCTGCCAATGTGTTCACTAAACCTGCATTCTATTGCTAAAACCCGCCTTTTTTTTCTTTTTCTTTTTTGCTTCAGAAAGCTAAAAATTAACTAAACTAAATCAGATCTAGATTTGAACACTCCACATGCATCAAGCAAAGCAGTGATGATAAAAGCAGGCAGTCACACAAACAATGATTAAAAGCTTGTTTACATTTGCTCATTATAATTACTACTGAGACTCCAAACCGCATGCAAATTTCAATCACTGAAGTAAATCTCACCAGCGTAATGTTTGTTAGTGCATATTAGCTGCACCTGTCCCAGATGATATTCATTAAACAAGAGGGTACAGAGACATACCGGTCAATCATCTACTAGACTGTACTTACTATTTATCACAATATTTTATTTTATTTTATATTTACCTTACTTTATTTTATTTTTCATTATTTGCTTTTTTTTTTTTTTTTTTAGATATGTGCATCCATATAATTTCCAGCATCATTGGTGTCATTTTAGTATTTTGTATTGACATGCAAGAATATAAATACATTTTTAAGAATAATCTCGGTACAATTTTATTATATTTGTTATTTCATTCGTATTAGATGTAATAATATTAATAATAATAATGATAATAATACTAATAATACTAATAATAAAGGTCCATTCACACTAAGGATAAAAATCAGAGTCCACGCCACAACTATAACAATAACATCACAGAGAATCAATATTTGGAATCAATTTCAGAATGATTTTTTTTCCAGCTGATGAATGAAAAAAGCAATGACAGCCAATCAGACTCCACACTGCTTTAAAGCTTGAGCATTTAGAGCAGCAGACGAGAAAACTGCAGCCCACGCTTTTTATAAGCAGAACAATATTGTCTGCAGATGTCTATAAACAGAACAATATTGTCTGCAGATGTGTATGCTAAAATAGTTGTCGTTATCTACACTGAACAAGATTATAAACGCAACACTTGTTTTTGGCCCCATTTTCCATGAGCTGAACTCAAAGATCTACACAAAAGGCCTTTTTCTCTCAAATATTGTTCACAAATCTGTCTAAATCTGTGTTAGTGAGCACTTCTCCTTTGCCGAGATAATCCATCCACCTCACAGGTGTGGCATATCAATATTCTGATTAGACAGCATGATTATTGCACAGGTGTGCCTTAGGGCTGGCCCCAATAAAAGGCCACTCTAAAATGTGCAGTTTTGGGGCGGTCCGGGAGGGTCCGAAAACCAGTCAGTATCTGGTGTGACCACCATTTGCCTCTCACAGTGCAACACATCTCCTTTGCATAGAGTTGATCAGGTTGTTGATTGTAGCCTGTGGAATGTTGGGCTGTGCGAAGTTGCTGGATATTGGCAGCACCTGAAACACGCTGTTGTATACGCCGATCCAGAGCATCCCAAACATGCTCAATGGGTGACATGTCCAGTGAGTATGCTGGCCATGCAATAACTGGGATGTTTTCAGCTTCCAGGAATTGTGTACAGATCCTTGCAACATGGGGCCGTGCATTATCATGCTGCACATTTTAGAGTGGGCTTTTATTGTGGCCAGCCTAAGGCACACCTGTGCAATAATTATGCTGTCTAATCAGCATCTTGATATGCCACACCTGTGAGGTGGATGGATTATCTCAGCAAAGGAGAAGTGCTCACTAACACAGATTTAGACAAATTTGTGAACAATACTTGAGAGAAATAGGCCTTTTGTGTACATCGAAAAAGTCTTAGATCTTTGAGTTCAGCTCATGGAATATGGGGGCAGTGTTGTGTTTATAATTTTGTTGAGTGTATAGATGTTGTAGACTTGGACTAAGACTCATGCACATTATGTACTGTACAACTGTATGAATGAACTGTATACCTGTATAAATAATAAATGTCAAATTATAATACATTCTAACAATAATAAAATAACAAATTTTATGAAATGGTACAAAGTACCTGCCTGTATTCTATCATGTAGGCAATGAGTTTATCATAAAGCTAAACTCTACAAGTTTCAGTAGCATGGGTCTGATTTCCAGATGAACACTCCTCATCCACACGAGAGTCCTTAGAAGACTGTCATTTCCTGAGCAAACGGCACCAAGCGCTTCGAGCTCACCCACCTGCTGACATCAGCAGATGTGCTCACAGCGGATTCACTGAGCACTCGCGTGCCGGCTTACAGCCGATGTAGCGACTAGCGCACATTTGGGTAATGATGAAGCTGTAGTTTTGATGTTACATGTTTTGAAACTCATGCAGTGACCCATGCATTTGCTCATTCTCTGAGTTGTATCATAATATGACCCAGAATGCCATCCAATGTGCGCTATTAAAATGGAACCTCATTAGGGGCTCTATTTACCTAACCTTCCCTGGCCACATAACGACCACATTTAAGCAGCAGATTATCATTAAACCATCTCTTTTTTCTGCGTTTGGCACAGGCCCGTGTCATCTTTTCTCGCAAAATGTCAAAGTCTAACCTCAGGCAATTCAGAGTGGCCTATCGAGAGAATACGAGAGAGAAAAAAAGCCTCCATTTTGCTCCTATCAATCGTGAAAAGCTTTTATAGATAATTACAGCTTGCATGCATTTGCTGCCGCCATACCTTTTTTTTATAGCGCTTGTGGGTGTAAATGAGATTGAGGTAATTAAAAAAGCTCGCTGGTGATTCACGCCCAGGCAAGAGCCAAAAAGCATTTCCGTTTTGTGAGGTCCAGTCGCGCACTCGAAACGTCAATGTGATGGATGTAAGTCAAGGTCACGTATGAAAGGCCTGTTTAAAAAGCAAGAGCTGCGATATGAATGATGGGAACTGCGGGAGGTGGGAAAGTGAAAGCACTTCGCCTAAAACCACCCGGTAGCATGTAATAAATGTTGGCGGCCAGTAGTCTACGGCATCGAACTAGAACACAATGCTGGAGAGACTGAAACTACAAGTCAGAAGGTGACACCAGTCTTTCCACGGGAGCAGAAATACCCTGTGAAATTCACATTAGGCTTTGTAATGAAATAAAGCCAATTCTTATTACCGCCGACACGTCTCATCCTCAGCTGTAATAAGACTAGAGGACTCAATGATGACAGTGCTTCAACTGAAGTAATATGCTGTCATGTCAATCAACTAAAGCAGCAATGAGCACTGTGAGGGAAATATATAAACTAGCCTGTTGCAAACCAAGTCAGCAAGTCTTTTGAAATGGAAAGACATAGTCAAGGTGTTTTTGCGTCTGATTGACAGAGATCTTTCATTGAGACCGTATATAACCCTGCTAGTGTGAAATGATTTGGTACTTCTGCTCTGAACATTGTTGTGTTAGTCTGGAAATGTTGTGACAAACTTGAAAAGACTCCTTTGATTGGCCTGAAGGGAAAGCCGGAGATAAACTTGTTCCAGGAAGCCATCAGCCAGCTTTTCCTCTCCCCGAAAGATCACGGCTAAACGAAGAGCCCTAAAACCTACGAAAATTACAGCACACACCAAAGGAAGTGAGAATGTCAGAAAGAAAAAGGACTGAAGACACTGTCTGACCATCTGTCAGCTGAGAAATGTCACCTTCCAAAAGAATGAAGAGAGAGAAGAAAATGGCAATGGTTAAATCTTATTGCAGTGACCTCTTAGAAAAAAGTCAGAATAACGTTGGGTCGGTATTATTATTATTATTATTTTAAATTGCATGCTCTGAAATATTATAATTTCAAAAATATAAACATTAATAAATTCATAAATGATATTAATAAAAAAGTTTTATTTGAATATATTTTAAAACATAATTTATTCCTGTGATTGCAAAGCATAATTTCCAGTCATCAGTGTGATCCTTCAGAAATCATTTGAATATGCTGATTTGCTGCTAAAGAAACATTTCTTATTATAATAAATGTAAAAAAAAAAAAAAAAAAAAAAAAAAAAGTTCCTGCTTAATATATTTTTGTGGAAACCATAATACATTTTCTTTTAGGATTCTCGTTTAGGCAAAAGAAGAGCATTTATTTGAAATAGAAATGTTTTGTAGCATTTGAAATGTCTTTACAGTACTTTTGAACAATTCAGTATAGCCTTGCTGAAAAAGTATTCATTTCTTCATCAGTTCATCAAAAAACTAAATACAAATAAATAAACAAAGCACTCCATTTTCTATGAAAAAGAAAAAAAAAGAAATGGATTTCCATCAAAAACTGTAATCAAATTAATTATATGTAATGTCAGTGTCAACACAATTAATTGTAAAAATCAATATTAGCTGAGAAAAATCCCTCAAGCCCTCAAATGCACACCTGTCCTCAACAAACTGCACAATTTGCAAGGTGTCATTTCAAATCCTAAAACTTTAATCGAAGGCTGATCTTGCATGAGAGTAAACTGTCCTTGCTACAAGTCAATCTAAACAATGAGCCAGCTAGTGGAAACCTGCTGAACTCAAATATGTTCCATCTGCCTTTAATGAATATGCTTTGCAGCAGAGTGAAAGAAGCCTGCAGAGAGTGTTTTACAGCTAAAAAATAAGTAAGAATGCAATTCAATTATCTCCCTCTGTACTCACGGAGCCAAATAGCCTTTCTCAAATTGAAGACGTTGTGAGTTGATTCGGGCAAATGGACTGAATCGCACTCAAGGATTTAGAGTTGCGAACGCTCTAGTGTACATCCTCGCAGTGATGTAAAACGTACTCGGTTACTAACGTAACCTCGGTTCTCTCTAGAGAGGGAACGAGTACTGCGTAATATCTTACGCTATGGGGAAACACTCTTTCCTCGAGATATTGAAGCCAAAAATTACCTTAATTTTTAATCATGCAAAACGCTTTTGCAGCAGCAAGCAGACAAGGGCGAGACAGCTCGCGCGCCCATTGGCTGCCTTGCTGGAAAAGCTGCAGCCTATCGAGTGAGGCACTGCGTGACGTAATGACGAATGGGGGCGCTTCGCGCCCATTTCGTCATGTCCCGCCAGTAAAGGCGTGGTCTCGCCCTATAATACCCTCGATAGCTGTATTTCCTCTGATTTTTCAACGCCGAAGCGAACCAGAGCGTATTCCAAGCACGGCAAGATACGCAGTACTCGTTCCCTCTCTAGAGAGAACCGAGGTTACGTTAGTAACCGAGTACGTTCTCTTACGAGAGTATCTCTCGTACTGCGTAATATCTTACGCTATGGGGAACACCATGCAACACGCCGTGCTGGTAGGGATCCAACACCAAAGTCCCAGGGGCCGAAGCCCGGGGCGCATATAGTGCATAATCACCATAAACTCACAGAGAGTGAGGGAAGAGAGGCTAGAAGCATCATTCCCTGTAAATAGCATCCGAAGGAGCTGATCATGTGACAAATAGACCATACCGTCAGGGTGAACATTCAGCCTGAACTGGGTGGCCACAAGTGTGTCGACAATTTAATGAGCTGCTGTACCGGTCAGTGAGCAATACGCAGGTCAAACTCAGTATCTGAGCCGCACAGCGGGCAGATAGCACTGAACTTTATACCGCCAAAAGCTTAGCTTGCAAGGCGGGAACCTCCAGGTTATAGTATTTTATAAATGTAGACGGCGAGGCCCAGCCCGCGGCCATACAAATATCTTGCAGGGTAACCCCGCTAGACCATGCCCACGAGGAGGCCATGCCTCTTGTGGAGTGCGCTCTAACACCCAAAGGGCACTGTAGGCCCTTAGCAGTGTAAGCCAGCGCTATGGCACGACTATCCATCTGGATAGGCTCTGTTTCGAAGTGGCAAGTCCCTTAGCACGGCCGCCAAACGAAACGAAAAGCTGCTCAGTCTGTCTGAAACCAGACGAGCGGGACACATAAGCCCTTAGTGCCCTGACAGGGCAAAGGAGACTCGCGTCCTTCTCCTCATTGAGAACCGGAAGGGCAGACAGGGAAATCACCTGTGCCCTGAACGGTGTGTTGAGGGATTTTGGCACGTAGCCGTGCTTCGGTTTGAGTATGACCTTTGAGTCATTAGGTCCAAACTCCATGCATGACGCGCTCACTGAGAGCGCTTGCAAGTCCCCTACGCGCTTCACTGAAGCAAGAGCCATAAGAAACGCTGTCTTGAAAGACAAGTGTTTGATGTCTGACGACTGGATTGGCTCGAATGGGGCACCTTTCATGGCCTCCAAGACCGTGGAAAGGTCCCATGTCGGAACTGAAGGGGCCTGGGAGGGTTTAGCCTCCGAGCTCCTCTAAGGAAACGCACGACTAAGTCGTTCTTTCCTAGTGACTGGCCAGACACCGGTTTTACAAACGTTGCTATGGCCGCCACGTATACTTTGAGCGTGGAAGGGGTCCTGCCCTTATCCAGTAGCTCCTGAAGGAAGGAAAGCACTTCCGTAACCCCGCAGTCTACAGGTGAAAAGCTCTACGCTTGACACCAAGCAGAGAACACAGACCACTTCGAGGTGTAGAGCCGTCTGGTAGACGGGGCTCTAGCCTACGCGATCGTGTTTAACACTCCCTCTGGGAGGTCAGCGGGTACCCGTTGATGGCCCATGCGTGCCGGGACCACAAATCCGGGCGAGGATGCCAAATCGAGCCTCCCGCCTGAGAGAGGAGGTCTCTCCTCAACGGTAAAGGACATGGGGCAGCGCTGGTCAGCTGCATCAGGACAGGGAACCACGACTGGTTTGTCCAGAGTGGAGCTATGAGTAGCACTGGGCATCCCTCCCTCCTGATTCGCTCCAACACCTGAGGCAGGAGTGAGACAGGGGGAAAAGCATATAGGGGGGGGCGGCGGGGCCAACATGGGCCAGCGCGTCCCGGCTTTTCGAGAAGAATCTCGGGCAGTGAGCGTTTTCTTGGGACGCGAACAGGTCCACCTGCGCTTTGCCAAACGTTTCCCACAGCAGCTGGATCGTCTGCGGGTGCAGAGACCATTCTCCTGCTGGGACGTTGTTTCTGGACAGCCTGTCTGGCCCCACATTTAGGTGACCAGGCACATGCGCCGCTCTCAGCGAGAGCAGGTTGTGCTGAGCCCAGACCAGGAGGCGTTCCGTCAGCCTGTAAGGTTTCGGGACCTGACGCCGCCCTGGCGATTTATGTACGCCACCACTGACATGTTGTCCGACCGGACCAATACGTGGTGGCCTATTATCTGGGGACAGAAGCGCCTTAGCGCTTTGTCGACTGCTATTAATTCCAAGCAGTTTATGTGAAGGAGCTTCTCCCGTACTGACCATAGGCCAGCTAGCGGTCTGCCCTCGAGCAGCGCTCCCCGCCCCGATGTGGAGGCGTCCGTAGACACCACCTTCACACCCGAGGCGATCCCCAGACTCACACCTGACTGATACCAGTCGGTCACTTTCCACGGTTTCAGAGCTGAAACGCACTGAAGGTCGACCCTGAGGCGAAATAGACCCGCGGTCCACGCCCTGGGGGAACTCGTGCTTTTAGCCATAGCTGCAGTGGGCGCATGCGGAGCAGGCCCAACTGGAGTACGGAGGCTGCTGAGGCCATCAGACCCAGCATTTTCTGAAACCTTCTGAGCGGGACTATAGAGCCGTGGCGGAAGGATCTCGCGACGTGCTGAATATTCAATCCGCGCTCCGGTGACAGGCGTGCTGTCATGGATAGCGAGTCTAACACTGTTCCCAGAAAGGAAATTCTCCGACTGGGGAGCAGTGAGCTTTTCGCCCAATTGACTGTAAGGCCCAGCTCCTCGAGGTGCTCGAGTAATGCGGCCCTGTGTTCTATGAGCTCCGTTCGTGAACGAGATAGAATCAGCCAATCGTCCAAGTAGTTCAAAACTCGCATGCCCCGAAGTCTCAGGGGGGCGAGGGCCGCGTCCATGCACTACGTGAACGTACGGGGTGCTATGGACAGGCCGAACGGCAGGACTGTGTATTGATATGCCTGGCCCTCGAAGGCGAATCTCAAGAATCGCCTGTGATGGGACGCTATTTGTATTTGAAAATAGGCGTCTTTCAGATCTATTGACATGAACCAGTCTCCTTGGCGCACTTGCGCGAGGATTTTCCTGGTCGTAAGCATTCTGAACTGGCGCTTCCCGAGCGTTCTGTTCAGCAGTCGCAGATCTAGAATGGGTCTGAGCCCACCATCTTTTTTCGGTACCAGAAAATATCTGCTGTATAAGCCCCCTTCGCCCTGAGATAGAGGTTCTATAGCCCCTTTTCTCAGTAGTTTCGCTATCTCGGCTCGAAGTAGATGAAACACTTCGCTATACACCGTAGTTTCGACTCGCGCCGTATAACGGCGGGGGCGTCGAGCGAACTGTAGCGAACAGCCTCTCGTTATAGTGTTCAACACCCATTCTGATACCCCGGGAAGCCTTGACCACGCATCTGCGTGAATAGCTAGGGGTAGAATGAAATCTGGGCTCTGGCCGCGGCAGGACGGCGGCTCGAGAGCCCCTGTGTACTGGGAACACAGCACCGTGTTTACAGCGTTCGAGGCGGGGGGCGCGCTGATCACAGCGGGCAGCCTGGCCGCGCTCAGCTTCTCTATGGCGGGACGCGCAGAGAAAGCGAGCGGGGCGAATCCTGTGGGATTCGGCGCGTGTGAGGGAATGTGGGCACATTTACTAAATGCGGCACATTTACTACACTGAGAATACTGTCAGCTCGCGCGACTAAATCACTGCTGTGTTTACAGCGTGCGAGGCGCGCGCTGATCGCAGCCTGGCCGCGCTCAGCCTCTCTGTGACGGGTTGTGCAGAGAAGACGAGCGGGGGCGAATCCCGTGAGATTCGGAGTGTCTGTGAGAAACGCGGGCGCGAGACAGCGGGCACATTTTCTGCACGAAGAACACTCGGCTCGCGCCGACTGAATCAACGCTGTGTTCACAGCGTGCGAGGTGCGCGCTAATCACAGCGGGCAGCCTGGCCACGCTCAGCTTCTCTGTGACGGGTTGTGCATAGAAAACGAGCGGGGGTGAATCCCGTGGGATTCTGCGTGTCAGTGAGGAAATGCGAAAACAGCGGGCACATTTACTGCACTGAGAACACTGTCGGCTCGCGCCGACTAAATGTGTGTTAGTTTCGTTTTTACAGAAACCAAGGGACACGCATCGTGTAGTGTAAGCGGGCATTGTATGGGCGCGTTCACTACATTTTCTGCACAACCAACATGAGTTGGTTTTATTTGTGCTAGCCCTGCACCGTGGCGGGCTGTGTCTGGGTGTGGGAATGGGCACTGGGACGTGGGCATTCTTACAACACTCGTAACACCATCGGCCGTGGCCGGAACACCAGAAAATGCACTCTTTATTGGATTTATCTGGGTAGCCATAGAAACGGCTTTTGTGCGCAGGCAAGCGGGCTGGAGACACCGGCTGCTTCACTGCGAAATACACTGGGACAGTCACAACGCATGGAACTGAACGAGCGAGAAGTTTTGGTGGAAATCCGGCCGCAGCGGGATCTGAACACCGTCACTTTCCTAGAGAGACTATGAAGGCCTTGAGACCTCGGGCTTTACCTCAATCCTCGGCCGGGGCCCGCGCTGAGGGGGGCGGCGTCCAGCAGAGCGAGAGCGCGGTGTTTGATCTCGGGCCTGGCGGCGCTGCTAGTTAGCCGAAACGACGGCCTTTGTGCGCAGGCAAGCGGGCTGTGGAACCAGCTTGCTCACTGCGAAATACACTGGAACAGTCACATTGCTTGGAACTGAACGAGCGAGAAGTTTTGGTGAAAATCCGGCCGCAGCGGGAACTGAACACCGTCGCTTTCCTAGAGAGACTAGGAAGGCCTTGAGACCTCGGGCTTTATCTCAATCCTCGGCCGGGGCCCGCGCTGAGGGGGGCGGCGTCCAGCAGAGCGAGAACGTCGAGGAACACGGAGCGCTCAGCTTCCGTCATCTCGGATAGCGTTAGCCACAAATGTATCTCACCATTCAGACCGATGTAATCCACGGCTTGAGAGAGCGGACGCATCGGCTCAGTTTCAATGCCGTCTCCGGTAAGTTTGTCGAGCTCAAGTGCGGACGCGGCGGCAGACGGCGGCCGCTGTCAGTCTGGGAGCGACTCGAGCGAAGCCGGCGAAGCTGGCGGGCGAACCGGCGAGCTTTGGCGGGCTGGAAATAGCTCGGGCGCGCGCAGGGCGCGGCGCTTCTTGCGGCGCGGCATCACGGCGGGCTGGGATGCGGGCTCGGAGAACGAAGCTAGGCGAGTCCGCAGAGTCACCATAGGCAAGCGTTCACAATGATGGCATCCGCCGTCAGCGAGCGGGGTGGCCGCGTGATCCTCACCCAGGCAGGACACGCAGATGACGTGGCGGTCCTCGTCGCTGAGTGGGGCTCGGCAAGAACCACAGGAAGGCATCTTTAAAAAGACGCAGCTCTTTTAGAACAGTAGAAATGGGTGTTGCGTCACGTAAGCAAACACACACACACTTAGCAGAGTAAAAGGATATAGTACGCCGGAAAGCGCAGCAGGTACGGCAGTTGAAGGCGGCTGGGCCAGCGACTTCAGAAGATGGCACGTCCCGCTGAGAAGGCTACAAGTCAACGGCGCGGCTTCTCACTCTGGATCCCGCGATGCGTGAGCTTCGCGTGAAGAATGAAAAAATCAGAGGAAATACAGCTATCGAGGGTATTATAGGGCGAGACCACGCCTTTACTGGCGGGACATGACGAAATGGGCGCGAAGCGCCCCCATTCGTCATTACGTCACGCAGTGCCTCACTCGATAGGCTGCAGCTTTTCCAGCAAGGCAGCCAATGGGCGCGCGAGCTGTCTCGCCCTTGTCTGCTTGCTGCTGCAAAAGCGTTTTGCATGATTAAAAATTAAGGATAATTTTTGGCTTCAATATCTCGAGGAAAGAGTGTTTCCCCATAGCGTAAGATATTACGCAGTACGAGAGATACTCTCGTAAGAGAACTGTTATTTAGCCGTGAATGAGGACACATTTCCGCAGGAACAAAATTACTAGCTATAATACCAAGAAGCCAAATGAAAAATGTTTCTCACAATGGAGATTTTCACTTTTCAGTGTTATTTTACATTGTAAAACGCACAGCGACATTAACCAAGAGAAATTAGTTTATTTCACTCAAATAATACTGAAAGTTCACTGCACCTTATAAAAAAGTTAAAAAAAAGTTAAAGTGAACTCAATAACTGATTAAGCTGGACTTAAACTGAATGAGTGCAGCAGAGTTCTAGTTCCTAACATGCTTGGTGTCAGACTACATAGGGAGAATCCATGTTTAAAATGAATGATTATTTTGTGTGTTTTTGTGCAAGATTAATATAGAGAGAGTTGTGTAAGTGTCTAATCGTCGTTTATGTTGGGTAACAGGTGAATATTAGAGCCTGTGTTTTGGTTGATGGACTGCAAAATTTGGAGACTATGCACAGTACATGGCATGTTAAGTGTATATAAATGTATATTCACAGTCCTTTTACCTCAGTGCCTTGTTTTTCGTTCTCTCTTCATATCAGCCATTCCGCCGCCAGCAAACCTGAATGTGCAAAATAAACAAACATTACACACTTCACTTAAAGATATATTGTTGTTAAGAATATCATTATTTTCCAATGATCTAGAATTGCAATATTCAATTCAATTCAATTCAAGTTTATTTGTATAGCGCTTTTCACAATACACATTGTCTCAAAGCAGCTTTACAGAAAGTGCATTTCAGAAATGTACAAAGAAAAATACAGTTAGTTAATCATGTATAAATTTAGGCATAACATATCGCCGGTGTTTAGTCGTCTCTTCACAGGCGTCGAGTCATCTCTCCACAGGCGTTTAGTCGTCTCTCCACAGGTGTTGGGGCATCTGAAGTCTTCGTGAGAGGCTGGATACAAACTGGAGCTGACGAACGCTATTTACCTCGGGACTAGCGTCCCGAGATAACAGCAGAAAGACAGATGGGAAATAATTAGCATAGCTGATGTTCATAATATTAATGCATTCGAACTGATTCAGAAGTAGTATAAAAGGTAAGCATTAAGTGAATGCTTGGTTAAAGAGATGCGTCTTTAATCTAGTTTTAAACTGGGACAGCGAGTCTGAGTCTCGAACAATATCAGGAAGGCTATTCCAGAGTTTAGGAGATAAATGTGAGAACGCCCTCCCTCCTTTAGTAGACTTAGATATCCTAGGAACGACCAGAAGCTCTTAAAGGGGTCATATAATGGTACTTGCACTTTTACAAGTTGATTGTACTGAAATGTGTGTTGGCAGTGCCTGTACACAGCCATCATATAATGATAAAAATCCATCCAGTGGTTTTGTTTTAATCTCCTTATATGTTTTCCCCTGCCTCAAATCAAGCCGTTCGAGCCTGTGACGTCACAAGCTCGCACGCCCCTCCCACGACTGTTGATTGACAGCAGCGTTTCAACACAGACCCGCCCTCGCTCGTGAGTGAGATGTCAATCATAGTTCGTCATTGTTTACACTGGAGCAGAATGGCGGCCGTCTAAGCGATTGTGGTGTTCTGTTCTTGGGTGTAATAAGGAACACAGCAGTCATTTTAATGTTCCTAAATCCAAACCGCTGAAGACGCAGTGGCTGAGTTTTGTTTATGAAGGAAATATTCACGACGAGCAACGTCAATGCGCTCATGTTTGCGCAAATCATTTCTCACCAGACTGCTTTTTAAACGAGGCGAGGGTCAATATAAATCAGGTTTAGCTTAGAAGCTGCTACTGAAAAAGGAATCGGTACCAACTGTTCGTGTTTCTGCTGGACCTCCAGAAGAAGTGAGTGTAACGTTTTATTTATTAACCTTTATATGAATCTTTGCAAATCCCTTGCACGCTTCACGATGAATGTGGCTAATGTTTACACTCGGGGTGCATTACGGCATGTGTTCTATGTAACGTTACAACATTCTCAATATAATTCATAATCCCACGTTTATAATTAAAAACGCGTTAGAGGTGTTGTGTTATTAAAAACTGTGTAAGTTACGCAGTTACAGTTAACGTAACAGGAATATTAACAGGAATATCAATGCAGTTACAAAACTATAGATGTACTTAAAAGTTTTCTTAAAACATAAAACATTTTCGTACTGCACTAAACATAAACATACAGCAAATTCTTAGGTATCCTTCAACTACTGCTAGAATCATTACTGACATGACCTCATGTCAGTTTCAGTCACGAGTTGTACCTAACACTGAGATAATGTCACGCATCATTGACAAGCCTACATTTACAAAAAAAGAAAGAAAAGTTTTTCAACATAAATCTGTCAACGAACTAACCTATAACTTACATTAGTAACACATAGCGTTTGTATCTCACAACTCTAACGTTACCCTGCCAGTACATACAAAAATAGATCAAATGGCGCTTTTCCACTGCATGGTACGCTCGGTTCGGTTCGGTACGGTTCGATTCGGCGCGGAACGGTTCGCTAGCTCGGTTGCTTTTCCACTGCAGTTAGTACCCATTCAAAGTGGGTGGGACTGATCGTTACACTGTTTGTAGGTCCGGTGATAGCCGTGTGCGGCTAGCTGAGCTAGCTGCTACTTCTTGGAACACTTTTTCATTCTGTTTTGCCCCATCCAGCTCTCGCTGGATCCGCTCCTCGACAACCAACGAGAGGAACGTCTGCACCTCGACCACGATTCAGCCATTTCCTTTTTAAAGTGTTGATCTCTTCTTTTTTTTCAAGTAAGTAAAACACAGGTGCTACCGTGTTGGCTGTTGTCTACTGGTTATATGACTCTGTATAGCGGGTTTAGTGTCTCGTGTCGCAAATCCAATGACGCTGGTAGTGACGATTCTGTCTGTCTGACCAATCAGTGATCTGCAGTGTTTCACGTCACATTTTAGTACCGGTACGGTACGCTTGGAACCTCAACAGATCAGGTACCATTTAAAGCGCGCCGAAGCGCGCCGTACCGTACTATGCAGTGGAAAAGCACCACAAGTGAGCCGTACCGAACCGAACCGTACCGTACCATGCAGTGGAAAAGCGCCAAAAGTGACATTGTTAACCAACCATTCAGAAACGTCCTGTTCGAGCCTTATTGTCGAACTTCTTCGGGCCGTCATCTTGTTTCGGGTCCGACTCCGGTTCAAACTGATACGGTTGCACAAAATGTGTCCTCAGAGAGAATCCCGCTGGCATAATAAACCCTCAACTGTTGTCAAGTTAACACTCCACGTGCGTTGTGTTACAGCGCCCACAGAACAGAGGGGCGGAGTCAGCGAAGCTCATTATCATTTAAAGGCACATACACTTAAACGGCGTGCTGAACACAGAGCTGTTTTTGAGCAGGTAAAATGAGTGTTTTCTTAAAAAACTAATGAGAATTTTTAATAAAAGTATATTACAAACTTTTCATTTAGACCCTAAAGATTCATATTAACTTGTACAAAAATGGCATTATATGACCCCTTTAAAGAGCGCGATGGATTGTAGGGCGATAGAAGGTCTGTTAAATACACAGGAGCTAAACCATTTAGAGCTTTATAAGTCAATAGTAATACTTTGTAATTGATACGGAACTTAATAGGTAACCAGTGTAGAGATGATAAAATTGGTGTTATATGATCATATTTTCTTGATCTAGTAAGTAGTTTTTCTCCAGCTAATAAAGCATTACAGTAATCTAGTCTCGAGGTCATGAATGCATGAACTAACTTTTCTGCATCTGAAACAGATAGCATGTTACGTAGCTTAGCAATGTTTCTAAGGTGGAAAAAGGCTGTTCTTGTAACATATGATATATGATTTTCGAAAGTCAAGTTGCGGTCTAGTATAACACCCAGGTCTTTTACTGTAGTGGATAAAGTAACAGGACATCCTTCTAAATTAAAGTTGTATTGTAAGGGATTTTGTGGGTAGTTTTTTGGACCAATAAGTAATACCTCCGTTTTATCTGAATTTAATAGCAGGAAATTACACGTCATCCAGCATTTTATATCTTTTAGACACTCTGTCAAGTTAGATAAGTTAGTGTTTTCATCTGGTCGTGATGAGATATATAATTGAGTGTCATCAGCATAACAGTGAAAACTAATTCCATGTTTTCTTATAATATTACCAAGTGGCATCATATATATTAAGAATAGCAGAGGGCCTAGGACAGATCCTTGCGGCACTCCATAGTCTACTGATGTTATCTTTGATTTTTCCCCATTTAAACAGACGAAATGGTAACGGTCTGATAAGTACGATCTAAACCAGCTTAATGCCTGTCCCTGAACACCAGTGTAGTTTTGTAGTCGATCTAAGAGTATTTTATGATCTATAGTGTCGAACGTGGCGCTAAGATCAAGTAGAACTAGTACTGAGATACAGCCTTGGTCAGAGGCTAAGAGTAAATCATTTGTAATTTTAACTAGCGCAGTTTCTGTGCTATGATGCGGTCTGAATCCCGACTGAAATTTTTCGTAGATATCATTTTCTTGCAAGAAAGAGTACAATTGAGCGGACACAATTTTTTCTAGTATTTTAGACATAAATGGAAGATTTGAGATGGGTCTGTAATTTGCTGTTATTTGGATCTAATTGCGGTTTCTTAATGAGAGGTTTTATTACTGCCAGCTTGAATATTTTTGGAACGTGACCTAAAAATAAAGACGAGTTAACCCTTGTGCATCCTTATGGACATTTTTGTCCTTTTCAGTTTTGTTTTTTTGATAACTTTGGCTGTGTTATTGCTAACTGCATAAAATTTGCCACAGGTGTGTATTTTTATTGGAATTTTAATATTTCACCTTCATTTACTTTAAAAAATTTATTTTGCACTAGGTAAAAAAAATACACCCACTTAGCGCCTTTTGGACAAAAATGTCCCCATTGAAACCCATTAAAACTGCGATTTTTAATCCCAGTGCCATTCAACTATAAAATGATGCAATCTTTCTTAACAGGCTTTCATTCTGTTGGCAAGGCTTCAAAATTTAAATTTTTACTATTTTTTATCAGATGGTGCCATTTTTTCAGGTTTGGCATATAAAGCAAATTATCACTTTATTGTTGTTTTCTGCTGTTTTCGGCTTATGCATACTATAGAGCCAATTAGATAAATTATGAAGCTATAATTGTGTGGGTGTGTTGGTATGGTTGTCAGAGTGTGGTTAGTATGTGTGTACTGAAATTTTTAGGTGTGTGTGTGTGAAAATTTTGAAAGAAAGAAATTATATTGTACTGGAAAACACAAATCCCACCCCATGTAAATGAGTCATACCCTTGGCAGAGTCACAGACCCTGCATGTGAAAACTGAAAAGGTCAAAAAGTTACTGAAGTTACTTTTTTTCATTTAAACACATTTCTTATTACTTGCTTGCACTTTGTTTTTGTTTTTGTTTTTATTCAAAGGTAAAAGGTGAGCTTGATTTTGATGTAGAAGTTTAGAGGCCCCACAACACCTTGCATAAATCAAAAGTGATTATTTTTTATGTTTTCACCTCGAGAAAATGGTGATTGTTTTGTCTGGTAGATTTTTGTTGACACAAGTGCTCTCACAGCCAAACCTATAAAAATGTGATGCTTGAGGGCCTTGTCATTTCATTGTTTGCAAGATGAAGAGACGTTTCACAGCAAGGGAAGCTCTGGATCTAGTGAACACATGTGAAAGTGAGGATGAAGAGTTGACTTCAGTTCTTGTTCAAAGTGATCTTGTACTTTTGCTTTATTTATAGAGCAAAATAAGGTATATTCTATCAAAAAAGTAAAAACTTTGGAGGATAATAGGAGTAATAAATCAATGATTTGACTTGGGCCTGAGTGACTTGGGCCTGAGTGGTATTTTTTTTTATTTTATTTTTTATCTGATACTGCATAAAAATATGAATGCATCAAAATTAATGTTGTTGTTAACCAGTGATATATCCAAGGCTGTAATATTTAAAGAAAAACCTGCTTAGCATTTAGTATATGGAATATTTGTATTATTATTATTATTATAATTTTTTATAAAAACAAAAGTGGCATTATGTAAAGAAACCAGCGTTTAAAGGGTTAAAATTCTGAAAATTAATGACTGTTTGGTAATTATGATTAGAGCTGATGCTAGTAAAAAATCTAAGTCAGTGAAAGTGGAAAAAAATATGAATCTATAATATTTTTATGACACTTTTTTGACATGGACATTTTTGTCCTTTATGGACCTGAGTGGTATTTTTTTTTATTTATCTGAGACTGCATAAGAAATATTAATGCATCAAAATTAATATTATTGTTAATCATTGACATATCCAAGGCTGTAATATTTAAAGAAAAAAAATTCTGCTTAGAATTTAGTATATAGAAAATTATTATTATTATTAAATTTTTTATAAACATCAACAGTGGCATTATGTAAAGAAACCGGCATTTAAAGGGTTAAAATTCTGAAAATAAATGAATGTTTGGTAATTATGATTAGAACTGATGCTAGTAAAAAATCTAAGTCAGTGAAAGTGGAAAAAAAGATTAATCTATAATATTTTTATGACACTTTTTTGACATGGACATTTTTGTCCTTTATGGGCCTGAGTGGTAGTTTTTTTATTTATCTGATACTGCATAAAAAATATGATTGCATCAAAATTAATATTATTGTTAATCATTGACATATCCAAGGCTGTAATATTTAAAGAAAAAAAATTCTGCTTAGAATTTAGTATATAGAAAATTATTATTATTATTAAATTTTTTATAAACATCAACAGTGGCATTATGTAAAGAAACCGGCATTTAAAGGGTTAAAATTCTGAAAATAAATGAATGTTTGGTAATTATGATTAGAACTGATGCTAGTAAAAAATCTAAGTCAGTGAAAGTGGAAAAAAAGATTAATCTATAATATTTTTATGACACTTTTTTGACATGGACATTTTTGTCCTTTATGGGCCTGAGTGGTAGTTTTTTTATTTATCTGATACTGCATAAAAAATATGATTGCATCAAAATTAATATTATTGTTAATCATTGACATATCCAAGGCTGTAATATTTAAAGAAAAAAAATTCTGCTTAGAATTTAGTATATAGAAAATTATTATTATTATTAAATTTTTTATAAACATCAACAGTGGCATTATGTAAAGAAACCGGCATTTAAAGGGTTAAAATTCTGAAAATAAATGAATGTTTGGTAATTATGATTAGAACTGATGCTAGTAAAAATCTAAGTCAGTGAAAGTGGAAAAAAATATTAATCTATCATATTTTTATGACACTTTTTTGACATGGACATTTTTGTCCTTTATGTACCTAAGTGGTAGCTTTTTTTTAAATCTGATACTGCATAAAAAATATTAATGCATCAAAATTAATATTATTGTTAATCATTGACATATCCAAGGCTGTAATATTTAAAGAAAAAAAATTCTGCTTAGAATTTAGTATATAGAAAATTATTATTATTATTAAATTTTTTATAAACATCAACAGTGGCATTATGTAAAGAAACCGGCATTTAAAGGGTTAAAATTCTGAAAATAAATGAATGTTTGGTAATTATGATTAGAACTGATGCTAGTAAAAAATCTAAGTCAGTGAAAGTGGAAAAAAATATTAATCTATCATATTTTTATGACACTTTTTTGACATGGACATTTTTGTCCTTTATGTACCTAAGTGGTAGCTTTTTTTTAAATCTGATACTGCATAAAAAATATTAATGCATCAAAATTAATATTGTTCTTAATCATTGACATATCCAAGGCTGTAATAATCAAAGAAAAAAAATTCTGCTTGGAATTTAGTAAATTGAAAATAATTACTATTTTTCTTTTTTTCATAAAAAAACAACAGTGGCATTATGTAAACAAACCAGCATTTTAAGGTTTAAAATTCTGAAAATTAATGAATGTTTGGTCATTATGATTAGAGCTGATGCTGGTTAAAAAAATGATGCCAGTGAAAGTGGAAAAAAATATAAATCTATAATATTTTTATGACAGTTTTTGGACACGGACATTTTTGTCCTCTATGTAGCTATGTGTAACTTTTTTAAATTGATGCACAAGGGTTAATAATATTGAGAAGAGGCTCTTCCACTACAGGTAACACTTCTTTAAGTAGTTTAGTGGGTTATTGGATCTAATAAACATGTTGTTGGTTTAGATGCAATGATTAGTTTATTTAGTTCTTCCGGTCCTATAGTTGTAAAGCGGTGTAGTTGTTCTAGAGGGGCCATAATTGAGGCCGAGTCATAAGACACCATAGAGGATTGTAAATTTACAATTGTGTTTCGGATGCTTTCTATTTTCTCATTGAAGTAATTCATAAAATCATTACTACTATATTGTAACGGAATATTTTGCTCTGGAGATGTCTGATTATTTGTTAGTCTAGCCACGGTGTTAAATAAAAACCTTGGATTATTTTGGTTATTTTCAATTAGTTTGCGGATATGCTCAGCCCTGGCTGATTTTAGAGCCCTTTTATAGCGTGACATACTGTCTTTCCACGCGATTCTGAAGACCTCTAAATTAGTTCGTTTCCCTTTACGCTCTAAGTTACGAGTTTCTCTCTTGATAGCATGCGTAGCACTGTTGTACCATGGTGTTTTAGTTTTCTCTCTAACCTTTTTTAATCTAATTGGTGCAACAATATCTAGTGTACTAGAGAAAATGTTGCTCATACTGCTAGTCATTTCCTCTAGTTCATCTGTTTGTTTGGGTTTACTGAGCAGCTGAGATAGATCAGGTAAGCTATTTGAGAATCTATCTATAGTGGTTGGAAGGATTGTTCTGCCTGGTCTATAACGTGGTGCAACATGACAAATTTCAGCAGTGCGTATTATGCAAGTTACCATGTAATGATCAGTGAGATCGTCACTTTGCGGTATAATATCTATATCAGTTGGATCGGTTCCATATGAAATAATTAAATCTAGTGTATGATTTAGACGATGAGTGGGACCACGGACGTTTTGCTTCACCCCAAAAGAGTTTAATAGATCTGTAAACGCAGCCCCTAACGCATCATTTGTATTATCTACGTGTGTTAAATTCGCCAATAATTATTGCTTTATCGACATTGACCAATAGGTCTGAGAGAAAGTCTGCAAAATCTTTTAGGAAATCAGTATATGGCCCTGGAGGTCTATATACGGTAGCCAAGGCTAGAGATAATAAGGATTTCTTTCTTACATCTAAGAGCGTAACATTTAGCACAAGTACTTCAAACGAATTAAACCTATGACAAGTTTTCTGAGTAACATTAAGAATATCTCTATAGATTGTTGCAACACCGCCGCCACGACCGATCAGACGGGGCTCATGCTTATAACAGTATCCTGGTGGAGTAGACTCATTTAGACCGAAATAATCATTTGGTTTAAGCCAGGTTTCAGTAAGGCACAGAACATCGAAATTATTATCTGTGACCATTTCATTTACAATAACCGCCTTAGGTGTGAGCGATCTAATGTTTAGAAGACCTAGCTTTAGAAATTGTTTTTGTTCACTGATATTTAGATTTTCTGGTTTAATTACAATAATATTCTTGCTAGATCTTACAGTAGATTTGTTGTTTGGCTTCACTAAGCGAGGAATAGACACAGTTTCTATATAATGTTCTACAGTAGGTAGCCAACCAGAATGCCTATTGCATGAATTCACCGCGGCAAAAAAAACCCAGTCGCATTTCTAAGTCATTCGCGAAATGACCACCAGGTGGCGCAAAGGGACATTTAGCGAAAGCAAAACGTATGTAAAAGTAGCCTACATTTTAAATAGAATATAGCAAACTTTTAGAGCAGAACATTTTATGAATCAATTTAAAAGAGGCCTATCTCGCAGTCAGTGAAAATAAATTAGGTGCAATCAATGATGCTAAACTATTGAGGAATGAGAAGATTGAAGAGTGCATCAGTCGTTTGTGGGCACACTGACGCTTACACAGCCGAACTTGTGGTCGAGTGGTAGAGCTGAAGGTTTAAGCAGTACAAAGACACGGGTTCGAAACCCGAATAAATATGTTTTTTATATAATTACCATGCATTTCCATTTTACACTAAGGAACAAATCTCATCCAACAGATGGACTAAATTTACGTCTTCAAAAACAGTTCTGTTAAAAAATAAACAAACAAACAAACAAACAAACAAAAAACTTCACGGACAGGACAGCAGACAGCAGGACTGGAATTCTTTCAGAAATAATTTAAAAAAACATGGTTAAGCAAGGTGCGATTTGCCGGTGGGTGATTTCCCCCCTCCACAGGCTATAGCGAATAGGCCTACCCTAAATAGACCTTATCAAATATAGTATATATATTTTTAAATATAGCCTAAAACACGCACGTTTAAACAACAAACAATAAAATCTGAACCAGCGCTTCTGCTCCTGTATTGAGAGATAACATGCAGCGCATTTCAGTTACGATCCTGGTTCCAGTTACGGCTTTTTAAAATGTCACAAAGCGTTTTGATGTGGTTTTGAACGAAATATTGAAGTTTATAATTAAGTATTTTGACACACCACGCCTAGTGCGTATTCTAAAATGGGGTTTTCTTCTGCCACTGAATTAAGTTCGACAAACGCAGCAGCGCGTTCACTTGAATTTATTTTTCTGCTAAAATAACAGGCTATAGCCTACTTCGTTATTTTTGGTCATACAGATAGGATATCATATTTTAAAACTGTAAAAGGTCTATTTTATTCATGTAAAGTAGGCTACACTCACTGTAGGCTAACAACAAAACGTTCTCACTCATTTGAGCGAACACACACTGGTGAAATAAATGTTTGGGCTTTTCTCAGTGAGCTTCGACATGGCCGAGTGGTAAAGCTGACGGTTCATCAATCGGCAGACCTGCGTTCAAATCCCGAACAAACATGGACTTCTGTAAAAAATCTATATATTTTTAGGCTATTAATGCAGATTTGTTTAGTTCTAAACCTCTGTTACACCACATATTTTTTTGCTTATATTTATAAAATAATATTACCATGCATTTCCATTTTACACTAAGGAACAAATAGGCTATCCAACAGAACGACTTTAGATCTGTAGCTAATAATACCAATTGTTCAAAAGCAGTTTTGTATAAAAAAAAGATATATAGGCCTATATATATATCTATATTTGTTTTATTCCCTATAACCTACATAGAGTTTTTAAAAACATGGTTTTAAGTAAAGTTTTCGACAAACGAGGCAGCGCGTTCATTTGATTTATTTTTCTCATAACAGCTAAAATAACTTAATAGGCTATAGGCCTACGTGATTTTTTTTGGTCATACAGATAAGAGTACAGTAGCCTACATCGTTCAAAACTGTAAACTTTTTTTAGGCTAATGACAAAAGTTTATATGTCGTCTCTCTCGGTCTCCGGGAACTGCGCGTCACAAAAATTAACCGAAAGCCACTTGCCTCAGCTCAGTCAAGATAGGAAATCGGCTATGTCTAAAGCCTTTAAATGTCTAAATATTTAGGTTAATAAATGTTATCTGATTATGTAATCCATATGAAAACGAGAGGTACAGAGAATCTGCTCAAATATGTTTATGATGTGATTGTGAGCGCCTCGCAATGAGAAAATGACAAGGTGAAAATCTCGTTTAATTAAATGTAGAGACTAAATCGCCCTGAATTAAAATGTAAAAACAGATCAAATCATTTATTCGTCGAAGTGTTGCTATATTGTTTCATTTAAAGTTCATAATTATTATCTAAATGTTATTTAGTTTATCAGCAGTAGGCTACCACGAAGCACCGATATTTATTTGAATAATAATAATTTAAAAAATAACTAATTCACATTTTGCATGCCTGGACCCAAAGATCCCTGTAGAATTTAATATTGAGTTGAGCATTTTGTTCATGACAACAAAATGAACATGCGTTTGAAGAGGCTATATTTAGTTTTGCTTGGAAAAAGCTGGCCCAAACCAGTTTTATTTCTTAAATTATTTAAATAATGAAATATTTAGTAATAAACTTTTATGACAGAAATACCACATGTAGCTTAAATCATTTAATTCTTTCATTATCAACACTTTAATAGCCTATAATGCTAGAAGAGCGATTTAAGTGTGAATTGCGACTTCTCTTTATTTTAAGTCAGACTCAGACTCAGAGAGCCTGTGGGGGGTTTGGAGGGACAGACAATAGGTGTTAATGTTCCTCATTCATATGGAGAGTGTCGGATAGCCAGCCCGATGGCAAAGGCAAAATTATTTTAAGGATAGGCTACATCTCTCGATGTGTCCCCATATTTGATTAAATTATAAATACCGTAATTCCTCAAATAAAGACCGGGGCCTTTATTTACCTGAACTGCAGATGGTAGCCGGCTTTTATTTGAAGCAGGCTTTTATTAGAGGCAGGCCTTTATTTCTAATTCGCGGTCCCCGCCCGCCCGTCAGCCAAGTTTCCATGGTGACGCGTCATGCTTGGCACTGTTCACCACAGCCAAAATAGCGCTGTATGACAGATGTAGCGCTTTTATTTCTAAATATTAACAAACTTGCTTACCATGTCATCAACTATCTTCTATTCTGACTCTCAAATCAGTGTAAGTGAGTTTGTTTTGTCGTTTAAAACCCTTTATAATTGATCCTGATCTGTAACGTGAGATGGGCACCGCAGTTCAGAGATTCCTGTCTGTTGGATTTGTACGTTACACAGCGCGTGAATTCTTCAGTTTCTCCCGAAATGCATGAAAGTAAGTGGCCGGTGAACTGGGAGAAGAATAGAGTAAACTTTATACTTACACTGTGTATCTGATATGAATAAAACACGTCGCCAAATATATTTGAATGGATTATTGCTGCTTCCATAGACACCATTGTGTATTTTACAAACTATAAATGTATTGTTTTGCTATAAATCTTATCTATTTAAATGTCTGAAACCTAAAATAAACGTGATTAAAAACACTGAATAGTAGTTGTGATATATGACAAGCACAGCACGCGTCCGTCTTTGAGTGTACACTAATTTTTCCCCGGCCTTAATTTGAGACCGGCCTTTATTTGTCCGCGTTGACCACGCACCCGGCCACTATCAGAGGCCCGGCGTTTATTTGAATACCGGTTTTTATTTGAGGAATTACGGTATTGTTGTTTATTTATTGTAGCCTATTTAAAGTGTTTTCACACACAAATTTAAATTGAAGTGTTCAATCCAGTTGTTTCAACTGGTTCTGTAGAGTTTAAGAATGTTTGAGCAAGGGAGACTAAATAAACTTGCTGAGATCCAGCGCGAGAGAGGCAAAACTCATGTCTTTAATTTATGTTGCTTTGGACTATTTTCGATTTGTACCGTTTCGTTTAATTTAGCTGCAATTTCTTTGGCAAAACAAATTTAAAATGTAGCAAGAATAAGATTGTGTGTTTCTTTTTTGCATGGAAATAAAGTCTAAATGCAAGTTAGGTTGCCACCGGTCCCGGTTTTACCGGGATTGTCCTTCTTTTTAATAACCTGTCCCGGGAAATTTAAGCACTCTCCCGGGACAATGAATGTCCCTGTTTTCGAAAGGCTACGTGAATATGTAAGTTCAAACCATAGACTGTAGGTTCAAACTGTGTAGCGCGCGGCCGCTTGCACGGCAGAGAGCAGAGAGAGGGAGAGACAGAACACCGGCTAGATCCCCCCTAGATGGTAGTCGCCGCTCAAAAGTGTGGGGCGCGCCCTTCTATGGGTGGGAAATAGCCTAGAGAAGTGACAGGTTGGGCGCGCCAACGGGAGGAACTTTTCCTTTTTATGCCTTTATATCTTTATTCGTTCATGGCGAGTCTACATCGCATCTTCATCTTTGCAGCGACGCAGAAAACACCAGTTTATTAATAAACAATTAAATGTCTCCTTGCTATTTTTGTCTCCGGCTCGTGCGCTTGAGTGCAGCTTTATAACACTCACTCATTACCCTGTATAGCCTATTTAAGTTATTAAATCAATATAAAGGGGTGATTTGTCCACTGATGGCTTAAATAAACAACTAGGCTACTAGTTGACTAGAAAAAAACTAGTCGGAGACAGCCTGAGCGCGCGACCCTGAGCGGAATGAGCGAGCCGAGGAATATCCAGAAATGCTCACATGCTCTGATCGGAACAAAGGAATTTTGACATAATTAATCATTAGTTTATATCTCATGCACTGCCCATAATTTTAATCCCATATCAAACACATTAGCCTATGTTATGTCTGTTTGAATTTTTTAATTTTTTTGTCTTGCCAAATGGATTTCTCTTCTTTTCTTTTTTAACATTTTGACACAGCAGCACTTTTATTTCCTCTATTTTTGTTTTTGTTTGTTTAGTTTGTATTTAGATACTAGCCTACTTGTTACTTCAATAAATTGGAACATTTTAAGCTTGTTGCGTATTTCATTAGCATTGTGTTGGGGCGATGGGGGGCAGTGGGGCTTGAAAATTATGAGTCTATCCATCGGGTGCAGAAAAAAGATTGCATGTGTGTGCTAGTGTGCGTGTGTTTATGAAGCGAATGTAAGAAGCCCCCCCTTACAACCCCCCAGCTCTACTGTAGCAATGTTGTAATATGCCATTGATTATAAAAAAAACGCTTGACTTTAAATAAATAAACAGTTAATAAACTCGCAAATAAACAGTCAACTATTTAAGCATCAAGAACGGTTAAAGATTAATGCTGTCGGCCAACATGTTGTTATATTGAGATTCGATCTCGGGCCTCTTGGATCTCCGTGTCGTTGCGTTAACCACAGAGCCACCGCCTGAACGTTTACGTCAACGTCTTATACTCTTCCAAAGCCTTGATGTAGCCTAATATGTTTCTATTGCAATGTTTTATATTGAAATGTTTTCATTATTTATTCAATTTAATTTAAGTATTGTGATGAATTATTTTAACTACATTTCACTTAAATGCATCTGCTACCAGCTTTCAATCGCTCTGAATGAGCCGCGACGCAGCGGCAGATTACGCAATAGAGAGAATAAACGGACACTTTTCAAAGTCTGTGATTGTAGCGCCTCTTAGCGGTTAAAGGCAGCAAATACACCCCGAATTTCACCGCCGCGGCAAAGCGGCGGCGTTGAAAGTATTATTCTGGTTGGTAACCTACTGTACATTGGTACTTATATCAATTAAGTTGGGACAGCAAAGACTATGATTTGGACTTTGACTTACTAGTCAGATGGTGTGTAGCGTCTTGGAGATGTTGTCCGACAGAACAGCCGCTCCGACTCTGCTGGGGTGCAGACCATCAGGACGGAAGAGCCTAGGTCGCTCCCAAAACAGATTCCAATTATTTACAAAGAGCAGTTTCTGTTCATTACACCATGACATTAACCATTCATTTAAAGCAAATAATCTACTGAACCTTTCTTGTCCAAGTCGGTACGTGGGAAGCAGTCCAGACACGACGATCGTTGCTCTAGGCGATGTGCTGCGTACCGTCTCGATCAGGCTCCTGTAGTCCTTCTTCAGAACCTCCGTCTGCCGCAGCCTGATGTCATTCGTCCCCGCGTGCAGCACGACAGCTCCGACGCGCTCGTCACCGTTCAGGATCTCGGGAACCTGCGCAGCGACATCAAGAACACGAGCACCAGGAAAGCAGTGAGTGCGCACCTTACCTTTACCCGAGGTAGCACGGACATGGCGGACCATGGAAGTGCCGATGATCACGGCGACGTCGCGTTCCGACTCGCGAAGAGGGGAGAAGCGGTTCCGGGTGGAGATCTCGAAGACCGGGAGGGGGGGAGAGGTTCTTGCTCTGGTCCTGGCTCGTGTCGTGACCCAGGGTGCAGGAGTGATTGAAGGCAGAGATGATCGCGTCCTCCTGGGCAGAGAAACGCACGGAGTAGACGAAGTCGGAGTCAAAGTCACAAAGTTACTAACCACTGACTTGTGAGCATCGGCGCGTGATGTTTCAAGCGCTGATCGCCGATCTCGCAGCTCGGCTTGCTTCTCCAGCAGAACACGAATCTGCTTCTCCACCGACTCCAGCTCCAATCGTACCGAAATCAGCTCGAATGTGTCCTCACCTGCACTCAGAGGTAACGTTAGACACACATCCGATATGTTCGCCATTATAACAGATGAACAGTAAATTAGTAGTAATAGTAAACAGTAAAGCAATCCGATTGTTTTTTTTTTTGTTTTTTTTTATAAGGAATAGTATCGAGGATAAGTTCACATGATATAAAAATAGAAAGTGCCTGTTTACAATTGAGTGGTAAAGAAGAAAATCAAGGATTAATGAATCAATTCAACGGAGCTCCAAACACAAACACAGACCGCACGCAGATGTGCTTATGCCCCGTTGATGCAGGCTCTAAGCACAATCAACGTGTGTCTGTACTTTCAGAGAAGCTTTCAGAGAAACGGGTGTAAAAGATGAGACGACGCTCGAATAGGCGCGAGGCCACCCGTGAAATGCTAGCGGGCTAAAGGCTAGTAGCAGAGATTCGGAAAGTTGGATCTAAGTAGCGATATCAAAGCAATCCGATTGTTTTTTACAAGGAATATTATCGAGGATAAGTTCAAACGATATAAAAATAGAAAGTGCCTGTTTATAATTGAGTGGTAAAGAAGAAAATCAAGGATTAATGAATCAATTCGACGGAGCTCCAGACATAAACCAGACATAAAGCTCCAATATTGTCATACTGTAATGATATTGTTTATATTTCACACTACAGTGACCTAAGAGGATCTGAAATAATGACCTATATTATGTTTATGCTTTCATTTCATGCTTTTTATGTCGCCTTTTTATGCCGACCTCTAAAGTGGATTTAGGAATTTAATCCAACAACATGATTTAAATAAAAAAAACCTTCATAACATTGTACTGGCCTTTTGTGCCTGTATGTCTCAGATTCCCCTTTCTTCGCCGATTGTTCTTCATTCCTGTTCGGCTGAGTTTAACACGGCTGAAAATGAAGCGGCGAAAGAGGAAGCGGCTCCCCTGGTCTCTAACCAGCACATCTGTCATCTCCGGTCTCTGGCTCACCTCACCCTGCCCCAACCTGGCAACCATTAACAACCCTCCATTTAGGAGGCCAAAAGAAGACGGAGAACAGGAGGTAGCGAGAGAGATAGATGCATGAGACGTCCCTCAACTGGAGGCCTTCGCATTCTTCCTCCCCATTCCAGGTCATTACTCCTCCTCCTCATCCTCCTATTCCGGCTTTGCTCAAGTCTTCCATTTGTTCCTTTATTGGACTGGGACTGAACGAGCTGTAAAAGAACATAAATACGTGCAGGCGCTGCCAGCATCGGATGAGAGGGATTGTGACGTCTCCCCATTTGAGGGGAGAGATGGCAATTTATTTGCAGAGGGGAGGTGGGTAAGTCATCCGTGCATTGCTGTGGAACAACAGGGACACGATGGCCATAGATCACCTGCGCCCCAACTGCTTCCATGAAAACGCCGGGGACATTACCAGCTCCCTCACATGCCCAAATGCTATTCTGTTGAGGAGAATTATGGATTATTACAGTATGTTTGTGACACAATGCGACAACCAAACAATGTAAATGGCATAAAACATGGATAAATTGCTACCTTGAAGTAGCGCTTTCCATAATGCAAAAACAACATTCTGGACCTAATTTCCACTGATGCATGAACAAATGTGCTTGCTAGTTTTAGATGGCATTGCCTAATGTTTGTAAACAGAAGCAACACGAGAATCATATATTTGCCAGGAAGAATGATATGCCCATGAAATATTTATTTATTCACCAACACTACTTTGATTGGGACGTACACTATATGGTAAAAAGTATGTGGACACCCATGTTTGCAAGTTTGGCTCATTCAAAAAACATGCCTTTACTGACATTTTTGCTAAATTAATTCCAATAAACCTACCTATGCAGTTTACCTGAAGTTTCCAGCTCAAATGAACACTAGTGACAGTAAAACACCAACAACTTTATTTTGATGGTCAACTTTAGAAATTAATCTAATTATAAGTAACTTTGCAACTACACTGTAAAAAATATTTTAGCAATTTAGTTATTTCAACTTATTTTTTTAACTAGATTGTCCAGACAACAAGAAATTTTAAGTTTTCTTGTCCTCAACTTATCGAAATAAGTTAGTTAAACTAAAAAAAACCCATGCAAAAAGGTAACTCAAAATAATGAGTTAACTTTTTTTACAGTGTACATATCAACTTGCAGTTAGTAGAATATCTAAAGTGGACCAAAATAAAGTGTAACACTTACGTCACAGGTAGTTCCCGTTGTTCTGGGTTAGACCCTACTTTCAAGTAAGAGCTAATTTAGTTCCCCAAAAGGTGTTTCTAAAATCGTTCAGTTCCTGCAGTGCAATCACACCAAGAAGTGGGTATTTCTGCCAAAAGCTACTGTATAGGAATTACGAAACGCTCCTCCAGTTCGACAGCCCCTATAATGATGGAGAGGCTGATTAGATGAGATTAATAAATACTTATTTCTAATGTGCATTAAAAGGAAGTGCCACAGATATTGATACACATATTCCGTATGTCTGAATACATCAACAACGTCTGCATCTTGGATCAGCCAACAACCAGTCAATGAGCATGTTTTCTGTGCAGACCGCATATGCTGATAACTCCCAAAAATCAGCTTATTGAATTAATCTATTGTCCCGGTTTACATGTAACCAATAACCCTTATTACAACCTTTATTCCCTGGTAGTGACGTCAAAACTATGAATTTGTGTATCTGACTCTTAGTATTACATTTGTTATCTGAGATTTGATGTTAATTAAATCAGCAGTACTTTACCTGCTCCACTTCTAACACATTTACAGGACCTATGCATTGTCGGCTTAAGCATAATCGTGTTATGAAAACGTGTTATGAGAACGTGCATGAAAACATGCTCATTGAAGATGTCTGATTAAACTGCTTTTGTTGGTAACAGTTCATCATATATTAAAGCAACTGCCTGGAAGCTAATCTAAACATACTGGGCATGGCTAAATATATTAATTAACAATTTATTTATGTCATTTCAATTTACAACAAACATACAAACTAACATTACAAGCAAACTTATTATGGTTGATTCTTTCCTGACATTTATGATCACTAGCCCCACTACCCCCCCCCCCCCCCCCCCCCCTACTTAAGACTGTTTTGCCAATACTCCATTAAATTTTGATTTTCATATGATCTGCATTATGAAAAATCGCCTAACGTGTTAGACCAACCAAATGTGAAAATCTGTTGGAAGAGGCTGTTGCTGCCTGTTGCAGATCACATCTGTCAATACGTTTTACAGGCAGGTTTTGACATTTCCAATATGGCGGACACATATTGTAGTCATCAACAGCTGTTAATGTGGTCGCTGTGTATTCTTATCTACTGTATGTTTGGTGCTTCCTTTGCTGTGATAAGAAGATTCATTAAATAGCCAAACTGCTAATTATACAATTGGCTGTGTAGTATGAATTGTGAAGTAAAACATGTTTTATACATTCACAAGCTTTATCCTAATACTTCTTCAAACTACAAGCATACAGTTTTTTGGGGATTCAGTATTTATTATTCGACAACATGCTACAATTACTGTATAACTGTGCATGTAGGCTTTAGCATCTTGCAAATGCATTACCTTAAATTTATCACTAAATGTGGCTGATCACATTCCTCACCAAAGAGAATGTTTGCAAACTTCCTGTTTTATATACAGTATAATCCAAATAATGCACATACAAAATCCAGTAAAAAATCTTATACTTTTGGCATAAATTTTAACATAGGTGCATATTATTTTAAACAGTTCATAAACTTTGGGACACTTTACAATGCCATTCTCACAAACTTGACAGTAGCAATTTTTAAAAAAAAATAATTTTGGGTTAACGCATACAAAATGTGGGATGGAAAAGGCAAGATGTGCATACATTCTAAAAATGTGCATTAAAAATTATGAGCTCAATAGAGGCTGGTCATTTTTTATCCGCAAAGAACTGCAATGGAAACACACTTACCAAATAAATCCCTCGGAAGAGGTTTGTCAGAGCTGAGAATAATGTGACACCTGAGTTGACCGTGTTTTAGAACAACAATAAACAATATATTACTACTGTTTCACCACAGTTGTATGCGCTGAGCAGCCATTTTGGACTCTGAAGTCGGGGTTGTTGTGGATCCCCAGAGAATCCCAATCACAACTCTGACTTGAGGGGGCATCCCAGTTAAAAGTTCCTACTGGGAACTAGGAGTTTCCCACTTCCAAGGACAACTGTAACATTATTGGCAAATGTTTAATGTGATATTCACATTTTGCGCATCATTTAAATTCACAACGTTGGATGTAAACATAGCTAATATGGCTCCTATGCAAAATGGGATGCAGCCAAAGTTTATTATTGGCTCTGCCGGCTGTTGATTCCTGTTGCTTTTAAATCTCTGCACTATACAGCAAACCATCTGTGAACAGCAAGTTTAAATTGCATTGCTGTTTCTGTTTTCTGTTTCTGAGCATTTTCTGTTTACTGGTCGCAATAGGTCACAGGTAGTCTTACCTAGCCCACATGATGGTGTGAAATCACACACTTCAAACGCACTGGAGATGGTTCATTCTGCAGGAGGATTTTGTTTGGGATCAGCTACAGATGGCAGAAACAGACTCTCTGTGTGGTCGCCACTTCAAACTGCGTCGTCCACTACCACATACTCCTCGCCCTCACATCCACACAAACTCTAGTTTCCTGTTGCTCTGTAATTAGAAAATATGACAACGGCGGAGTGTCAGGTGGCTTTTCCGCTGGGCAACTTAAACCCAGTGAGCCTGAGAGATAAAGAAGTGTGAAGAAGAAGTTTAGAAATAGTGTTTTGACTGACACAAAAAAGGAGAAAAATGAAAATAAAGCAGTGAAGAAACGCTCACACTGAAGGTGTGTTTGCACGGTCTTCACTGTCATGTGACTCGGCGGTGCTAATGGGAAGAGTCAGGTGGAAAATGTAAGGAGCATCACTGTTAATTGACCTGACACAGGTTCTTCACCAAAGCTGTTGGGACAAGCAGGCGTACGGCGCTGACACGAGGAGAGGTGTGGATGCTGTAAAATAGGGAGACAGAAAGCCCTGATGCCAGTTTTTTAAAGCAATATTACATTAGCTATGCAGGTGGCAATATCAGAGGTTAGCATTAATTGACTCCAAACTTTTTAATGGTAGTATACCATTTTTAACCTTTTGCTAATACAACATAAGCATTCAATACACTCAAGATGCTTAGCCCAGCCCAGATGCATGTGATTGGTCCATTGTTTTAAAACTGACTGTGTTGCATGACAAACGTCTATGCATGTGTACATGAACAACAGTTTAAAATGTGAATCCTTTATGAACAGCCGTTAGAGGGAACATTGATAGTCATGATTGCCATAAGACTTTTCTTTGCCAAATTTTTTTTGATGCTGTTTGATGCCAAAGTACAACAGTACAACAGACTGAACTGTCCTTCTATCCCTCACCGCCTCGTTTCCATTAGCGTCAAATCACATACGGCATCGACTTTGACTAAAAAACTTCTTCGACAACTGTTCTCACATATGAAGTGTTACTTTCAGCGTAGCCACCATCTGGATACTGTGTGTGTCTGTTTATTCATGCAACACTCATCATTCCACCATCCCCCCCACCCCCCCTTTTTTTTTTTTAAGTTTATCAGCGTTCTATCTTACCTGAGTACAGCAGATCCATTTGGATGTGGGAGAAAGCCGGCTAATCTGGTTAAAAGCTATCTGGAAGTTGAAGTCGACCACCTTGTCTGCTTGGATAACATCAGCTCGGCCATCTAAATGCATTAGAAATGACTCTGCATCTGGATTCCCTTCCTTCAATCTCTGTTTAAGAATGCATACGCCCAATCCAGTTATTATGAATAGATGAAACGTCCACATTGACACATGAGCACTGAGATAGATGCATGTTTCAATCCTCTCCCATGAGCACACATTTATACTACTCAGAACCGTTAACCCACATTTGACCTACTCCCACTCGAGTAATTTAATTTAGAAAGTCATTTTTGCTTTTACATGTTAAAATTTGAGACGTCAAGTGCACAAAACCGCAAGCACAGTATCAAATATAACCCGGAAAACAGGCAGTAAATATTTCAGTGACCTTTTAAGAGACGAGCAAGCAAAGGACATGACTCCCAGCTCCACTCGCAGTGGGGGAGATTAAAAACAAGGCCAAATCGTCACCTTTTAGCTACGCGCACACACAATCAGTCATTCGCTGACGCACCGAGTGTTTAATCAAGAAAGTGGAGCTGTTTCTTTGAACATTTTCAATCAGCCGCCTGCTGCTCACACACACACACACACACACACACACACACACACACACACACACACACACACACACACACACACACACACACACACACACACACACACACACACACACTAATTCTTCCGATTACTGTGACATTCTCACACTCTTTATACTTTTGAACAGCAGGTCACGTGACTCAGCTTTGCCCATATTCACCCTGTAACATTTTGTCTGACTGCGGGGGGTAGCAATCATTATCGCAACACGTCTTTCCCATGGAGGGCGCTGTAAATATCGCCACCAAATGCCATTAATCATGGCTTTGCAAACAACTTTGTGTTGTGTCGGTTTCATTGAATACAAAGCGCTCGCTCTTGCGGCACATTAATCAATGAGCTCCGCTCATTATTGCCGTATAGATTTGTGCTGCTGATACATAATGCATCACTCATTTGCGGCTCGCATGAAACCGGATATGGAATAATCCCTCAGCGTGATTGAGGGGAAACATTCATCACAAGCCACTGTTTACAAGAAAATGTGTGAGCCACTGTCTTGACATGGTTTCTGTGATTTAGCCAAGACATGTTCCTGGAACAACATTCCTGTCCAAAAACAGTCCAAACCCTATCCCTTTCCCTATCCCTACACCTAAACCTAACCCTAACCCTACCATCATTTATCCCTAAAATCAAATGAAAATGATGGGTGAAAAATAATGGTGTAGAAGCCTCTAACCCTTGTTGTAAGCCTAAACTCGACCTTAACTAAAAAACTATCCCTCAAATCTTGATTGGTTGATTGGAACGTTGTTCCAGGATCAACAAGGGCGTTGATCCAGAAACATTTTCCACTTGGTGAAATCAGGATAACCGTCTTTACACATTGCGAATTGCTAATTCTCACTTATTTGAAGAAGTACATTTTTGTATACTTTTAAAACGAGTAGATACTTATTGTGGAATTAATAGCCTACACTTTAAAATAAATAATAATTATATTAAAATGTGTATGTCATGTATTCATTTGTAAAGATGAAGTTGCAATTTTAGCAAATTTTAAATTATATTAACCTTAATGGTGACACTTTAGATGAAGGTACTATTAACTATGGCTTTTGCCTTAATAAACTTTATTATAACTGCTTATTAATAGTGATGTAGACGTTATTAATATTAAGGGATGTAGAATATGGTCAGCAGAATAAGGCATTAATATGTGCTTTAAGTACTAATTAACAGCCACTATCTTTGTAATATGCATGCTAATAAGCAACTAGTTCATAGTGAGAATTGGACCCTAAACTAAATATATTAC
>CM070822.1:5723649-5808649 GCA_036326025.1 Chrosomus eos | reverse complement strand
AGAGGGCAGCCCCGCTCAGAGCATTGATAGTGTCAAGCGCTGTATATTGGCCTGAGGAATCATTTAAAATAACTCATATGCGTCAACTCTTTAGGTCACAAAGTCCGCGGTGTGCCTTTAAAAGGAGATTATGCAAATTATCTCTTTTTAAAGGCACACCACGGACTTTGTGACCTAAAGAGTTGATGCATATGAGAGTTGTGTGTGTGAGTGAGTGAGTGTGTGTGTGAGTGAGTGTGTGTGTGTGTGTGTGAGTGAGTGTGTGTGTGTGTGTGTGTGTGTGTGTGTGTGTGTGTGTGTGTGTGTGAGTGAGTGGTGTGTGTGTGTGTGTGTGTGTGTGTGTGAGTGAGTGTGTGTGTGTGTGTGTGTGTGTGTGTGTGTGTGTGTGTGTGTGTGTGTGTGTGTGTGAGTGAGTGAGTGAGTGAGTGAGTGAGTGAGTGAGTGAGTGTGTGTGTGTGTGTGTGTGTGTGTGTGTGTGTGTGTGTGTGTGTGTGTGTGTGTGTGTGTGTGTGTGTGTGTGTGTGTGTGTGTGTGTGTGAGAGTTGGTTTATGTGATTTATGAGGACACAAATTTGTATAATGACATGTGTATTACACTGGTATTACAACTTATGGGTGGTTTATGAGGACATGTCAAAAGTCCTCATAAATCAAGTGAGTGAGTGAGTGAGTGAGTGAGTGAGTGAGTGAGTGAGTGAGTGAGTGAGTGAGTGAGTGAGTGAGTGAGGCAAAAAATTATCAAATACATTATTACTAAACAAATAAAGCTATTAATATAATATTAATAAAATATAAAAATAGGTTAACTTGTTTGTGGATGACGTGCAGATATTCATCCTCCCCTCTCAAAACTCGCTAACCTTCATTCAAGACAGCGATAATAGATCTGGCTAATGATAAGTGGCCCTTCAGGCCAGTACGAGAGGCACAAAAAGACGAAGCCATTTAGAGGAGATTCACGACAGTGCCATCTAAAGACCCCATTTCAGAGGAATCCACTTTTACAAAGAGGAAAATAGGTGGAGAGGGATGAAAAAAAAATCACCTGTTGATACTGTGCAAATGCATTTTTCACCTCCTTCAGCTGGGCTGTGACAGAATGGATGATTTTTATTAAGAGCCCTGGCTTTCTATCTACAGAATCATATATCTCCTCTAACAGTGTAGGCCGGGAAGAGTGAGAGAAAGAGAGGGACACTTTTTTGGGAAAGGCAGGCTGCTGCTTTAGATTCCTGTCAGGTGACATATTCGGCGAGGCGTAGAGAGCAGCTTTTGTTTTTGCTGACGCTTTGTTTGGGGTTCTCCAGGGCTGAGCTGAAGACAAAAGTGCCATTTAGCCTCATCAGGTGTGTGGTGACATGTTTGCTCCTCTAATGGCATGGCTTTCAACTTCCACAGAGTTTCTGTGTGCTTGATGCCTATTGTGTGCTTGTGCCTATTCGAGCGTCGTCTCATCTTTTACACCCGTTTCTCTGAAAGCTTCTCTGAAAGTACAGACACTCGTTGATTGTGCTTAGAGCCTGCATCAACGGGGCATAAGCACATGCGTGCGGTCTGTGTTTGTGTTTGGAGCTCCGTCGAATTGATTCATTAATCCTTGATTTTCTTCTTTACCACTCAATTGTAAACAGGCACTTTCTATTTTTATATCATGTGAACTTATCCTCGATACTATTCCTTATAAAAAAAAAAAAAAAAAAAAACAATCGGATTGCTTTACTGTTTACTATTACTACTAATTTACTGTTCATCTGTTATAATGGCGAACATATCGGATGTGTGTCTAACGTTACCCCTGAGTGCAGGTGAGGACACATTCGAGCTGATTTCGTTACGATTGGAGCTGGAGTCGGTGGAGAAGCAGATTCGTGTTCTGCTGGAGAAGCAAGCCGAGCTGCGAGATCGGCGATCAGCGCTTGAAACATCACGCACCGATGCTCACAAGTCAGTGGTTAGTAACTTTGTGACTTTGACTCCGACTTCGTCTACTCCGTGCGTTTCTCTGCCCAGGAGGACGCGATCATCTCTGCCTTCAATCACTCCTGCACCCTGGGTCACGACACGAGCCAGGACCAGAGCAAGAACCTCTCCCCCCCTCCCGGTCTTCGAGATCTCCACCCGGAACCGCTTCTCCCTCTTCGCGAGTCGGAACGCGACGACGCCGTGATCATCGGCACTTCCATGGTCCGCCATGTCCGTGCTACCTCTGGTAAAGGTAAGGTGCGCACTCACTGCTTTCCTCGTGCTCGTGTTCTTGATGTCGCTGCGCAGGTTCCCGAGATCCTGAACGGTGACGAGCGCGTCGGAGCTGTCGTGCTGCACGCGGGGACGAATGACATCAGACTGCGGCAGACGGAGGTTCTGAAGAAGGACTACAGGAGCCTGATCGAGACGGTACGCAGCACATCGCCTAGAGCAACGATCGTCGTGTCTGGACCGCTTCCCACGTACCGACTTGGACAAGAAAGGTTCAGTAGATTATTTGCTTTAAATGAATGGTTAATGTCATGGTGTAAAGAACAGAAACTGCTCTTTGTAAATAATTGGAATCTGTTTTGGGAGCGACCTAGGCTCTTCCGTCCTGATGGTCTGCACCCCAGCAGAGTCGGAGCGGCTGTTCTGTCGGACAACATCTCCAAGACGCTACACACCATCTGACTAGTAAGTCAAAGTCCAAATCATAGTCTTTGCTGTCCCAACTTAATTGATATAAGTACCAATGTAGAACATTATATAGAAACTGTGTCTATTCCTCGCTTAGTGAAGCCAAACAACAAATCTACTGTAAGATCTAGCAAGAATATTATTGTAATTAAACCAGAAATCTAAATATCAGTGAACAAAAACAATTTCTAAAGCTAGGTCTTCTAAACATTAGATCGCTCACACCTAAGGCGGTTATTGTAAATGAAATGGTCACAGATAATAATTTCGATGTTCTGTGCCTTACTGAAACCTGGCTTAAACCAAATGATTATTTCGGTCTAAATGAGTCTACTCCACCAGGATACTGTTATAAGCATGAGCCCCGTCTGATCGGTCGTGGCGGCGGTGTTGCAACAATCTATAGAGATATTCTTAATGTTACTCAGAAAACTTGTCATAGGTTTAATTCGTTTGAAGTACTTGTGCTAAATGTTACGCTCTTAGATGTAAGAAAGAAATCCTTATTATCTCTAGCCTTGGCTACCGTATATAGACCTCCAGGGCCATATACTGATTTCCTAAAAGATTTTGCAGACTTTCTCTCAGACCTATTGGTCAATGTCGATAAAGCAATAATTATTGGCGACTTTAACATACACGTAGATAATACAAATGATGCGTTAGGGGCTGCGTTTACAGATCTATTAAACTCTTTTTGGGTGAAGCAAAACGTCAGTGGTCCCACTCATCGTCTAAATCATACACTAGATTTAATTATTTCATATGGAACCGATCCAACTGATATAGATATTATACCGCAAAGTGACGATCTCACTGATCATTACATGGTAACTTGCATAATACGCACTGCTGAAATTTGTCATGTTGCACCACGTTATAGACCAGGCAGAACAATCCTTCCAACCACTATAGATAGATTCTCAAATAGCTTACCTGATCTATCTCAGCTGCTCAGTAAACCCAAACAAACAGATGAACTAGAGGAAATGACTAGCAGTATGAGCAACATTTTCTCTAGTACACTAGATATTGTTGCACCAATTAGATTAAAAAAGGTTAGAGAGAAAACTAAAACACCATGGTACAACAGTGCTACGCATGCTATCAAGAGAGAAACTCGTAACTTAGAGCGTAAATGGAAACGAACTAATTTAGAGGTCTTCAGAATCGCGTGGAAAGACAGTATGTCACGTTATAAAAGGGCTCTAAAATCAGCCAGGGCTGAGCATATCCGCAAACTAATAGAAAATAACCAAAATAATCCAAGGTTTTTATTTAACACCGTGGCTAGACTAACAAATAATCAGACATCTCCAGAGCAAAATATTCCGTTACAATATAGTAGTAATGATTTTATGAATTACTTCAATGAGAAAATAGAAAGCATCCGAAACACAATTGTAAATTTACAATCCTCTATGGTGTCTTATGACTCGGCCTCAATTATGGCCCCTCTAGAACAACTAAACCGCTTTACAACTATAGGACCGGAAGAACTAAATAAACTAATCATTGCATCTAAACCAACAACATGTTTATTAGATCCAATACCCACTAAACTACTTAAAGAAGTGTTACCTGTAGTGGAAGAGCCTCTTCTCAATATTATTAACTCGTCTTTATTTTTAGGTCACGTTCCAAAAATATTCAAGCTGGCAGTAATAAAACCTCTCATTAAGAAACCGCAATTAGATCCAAATAACCTAGCAAATTACAGACCCATCTCAAATCTTCCATTTATGTCTAAAATACTAGAAAAAATTGTGTCCGCTCAATTGTACTCTTTCTGGCAAGAAAATGATATCTACGAAAAATTTCAGTCGGGATTCAGACCGCATCATAGCACAGAAACTGTGCTAGTTAAAATTACAAATGATTTACTCTTAGCCTCTGACCAAGGCTGTATCTCAATACTAGTTCTACTTGATCTTAGCGCCGCGTTCGACACTATAGATCATAAAATACTCTTAGATCGACTACAAAACTACACTGGTGTTCAGGGACAGGCATTAAGCTGGTTTAGATCGTACTTATCAGACCGATACCATTTTGTCTGTTTAAATGGGGAAAAATCAAAGATAACATCAGTAGACTATGGAGTGCCGCAAGGATCTGTCCTAGGCCCTCTGCTATTCTCAATATATATGATGCCACTTGGTAATATTATAAGAAAACATGGAATTAGTTTTCACTGTTATGCTGATGACACTCAATTATATATCTCATCACGACCAGATGAAAACACTAACTTATCTAACTTGACAGAGTGTCTAAAAGATATAAAATGCTGGATGACGTGTAATTTCCTGCTATTAAATTCAGATAAAACGGAGGTATTACTTATTGGTCCAAAAAACTACCCACAAAATCCCTTACAATACAACTTTAATTTAGAAGGATGTCCTGTTACTTTATCCACTACAGTAAAAGACCTGGGTGTTATACTAGACCGCAACTTGACTTTCGAAAATCATATTTCATATGTTACAAGAACAGCCTTTTTCCACCTTAGAAACATTGCTAAGCTACGTAACATGCTATCTGTTTCAGATGCAGAAAAGTTAGTTCATGCATTCATGACCTCGAGACTAGATTACTGTAATGCTTTATTAGCTGGTTGTCCTGCATCCTCAATAAACAAGCTACAGTTAGTCCAAAATGCAGCCGCTAGAGTTCTTACTAGATCAAGAAAATATGATCATATAACACCAATTTTATCATCTCTACACTGGTTACCTATTAAGTTCCGTATCAATTACAAAGTATTACTATTGACTTATAAAGCTCTAAATGGTTTAGCTCCTGTGTATTTAACAGACCTTCTATCGCCCTACAATCCATCGCGCTCTTTAAGATCACAAAATTCGAGGCTTCTGGTCGTTCCTAGGATATCTAAGTCTACTAAAGGAGGGAGGGCGTTCTCACATTTATCTCCTAAACTCTGGAATAGCCTTCCTGATATTGTTCGAGACTCAGACTCGCTGTCCCAGTTTAAAACTAGATTAAAGACGCATCTCTTTAACCAAGCATTCACTTAATGCTTACCTTTTATACTACTTCTGAATCAGTTCGAAGGCATTAACATTATGAACATCAGCTATGCTAATTATTTCCCATCTGTCTTTCTGCTGTTATCTCGGGACGCTAGTCCCGAGGTAAATAGCGTTCGTCAGCTCCAGTTTGTATCCAGCCTCTCACGAAGACTTCAGATGCCCCAACACCTGTGGAGAGACGACTAAACGCCTGTGGAGAGACGACTCGACGCCTGTGAAGAGACGACTAAACACCGGCGATATGTTATGCCTAAATTTATACATGGTTAACTAACTGTATTTTTCTTTGTACATTTCTGAAATGCACTTTCTGTAAAGCTGCTTTGAGACAATGTGTATTGTGAAAAGCGCTATACAAATAAACTTGAATTGAATTGATGCAACTGCTCGCTAAAGCAGGTAAGATATAGCATTAGGATTCAATTAAGAGTACATTTACACAACAATGATGTACTAAAAACAGAAAAGTTTAATAAGTTTTGCGTATAGATGACAACTTTGTCAAAATGATCCCAGTTCACGCGGATCTATTAAAAATGATTAAAAATACTGTATTATGCATGCCAGGCCAGTAGATGGCGATGTCACTTAGTAAAGAAACACTATAGACTGAACACGTAATACGCATGATGTCACCGTTTTCACAAATTCAGGGTCTCCAAAACTCCTTTCCAGCCAAAGCCTAAACAAATTAAAAGTCCAAAATTGAACACTGTTTCTGGAGTCACTATGTTGTATCGCTATGAAATGAAATAAGCGATGTGCTTTTAAGGAAAAGTCAATGTAAATGTTCTGGTTGAGAATGTAAGAAATAATAAATCATACATAGTCAAACTAGTCTCTATGAGACTGTATAATATAACATTAACTCAGCTTCATTCAGACTGATTTGTGTAGCACTTTTCACAATACAAATTGTCCCACGGCGGCTTTGCAGAGAATAAAATGGTGCCTTACAAACCACAGTGAGCAAACTACAGTCTGTGAAAAGGAAAACAATGATTGAAAAAGAAAAGGAAAAAGCATTAAATTACCCTAAATAGTTTCTAATACCACCTGCCTCTGACTAGCAGGATGATATGCATTACAGCAAAAAAAAGGCTTTTGGCCTCAACACAGGTAGGAATGCCAACTGCACCATTTTTATAGTAAATCAATAATATATCACTTTGTCTGGGAACATATCTCGCTAGAAATCTTACTTGCTAACCAACCTACATTAGTGCAGTCAATGTGTCTCCAATGCACGACAAGAAAAAATTTAACTTTGTGTCTACAGGCAACAACTTTAATCACAAAGGACGCACAACGGGAGGGTAATTCTGAACAAATATCAGAAAATATCATTAACTGAACAAACAAGGTACTATACTGCTCTAAAGCAATGAGACAAAAGAAGTGTTGCATAGGTTGCGGCATTCTTTGGGCTTTTCAGACAAACGTATATCTTTCAGTGATTGAAACATCACTCATTCATATACATATGAAATGGCTTATCAACTGACAGTAAATTATCCCCCTAAATTAAAAATAGGGCACTGTAAAAAATAAAAAATGAAGTGCAATCAACTTCAATGTTGTCAATTTTTTACAGTGTATAAATGGATTTCACTTATTGAAACGTGCTACTCTATTATTATAATTCAAACGCACATGAGGGTCATTGAGTATGTGTACATGCATCAGGCACTGATTATGACTAATATGTCATGTAAACGCTTTAAATGATGTTGCATGTCAGCTCATTCAATGTGTGTGTGACTGTCTGTTTATGGTGTGGCATCATGATGATATTATAATGTCACTGAGTCAACAGCTTTTTTGTTGTACATGTAAAAGCAATCAGAAAATGTCACATTTTGTTAAAAATCTTGGAATTGTCTTCAACGAAAACAGCAAAAATGTCCTGGCAGCACTGTGTAATTGTTACACGCAGCTCACAGACCCTTTCTCACACAACAACAACTTACTACGATGCACATCTCCAACAGCCATTGTGTTGGGGTGGCTCTGTGTGTTTTATGGCAGAGTCGGCCGCAGGTACACACACCTCTGCTGCAGCACACAGCTGGACGCTGAACGGTTTCATCTCACTGAAAGCTGCAATAAATTGCATGCCTGGGCGAAGTCTAAACACTCAGAGAGATCTTTCTCTGTGAATCTCAAATCCTCTTTACACACACACACACACACACACACACACACCACACACACACACACACACACACACACACAACACACACACACACACACACACACACACACACACACACACACACACACACACACACACACACACACACACACACACACACACACACACACACACACACACACACACACACACACACACACACAAAACACACAGAGAAACAAGGTTTGCTCTCAGGGAAAATACGACATCCAGCTGGGTGATCTCTCTTTCTCTGTCTTTTTTTCTTTTTAATTAAAATTGTATTAAAAAAACATTATATATATAAAAACATTATTAAAACATTAGTCGTTACAGCTTAGCCTAAAATAAATAAATACATAAATTAACATATGATAGGAAAGGTATTTCAAATTAAAAAAAAAAAAAATGTAAAAACTTGTACATATATATATAAATAACAGAAAAATATATCTAATTTTAGCCAAATCAATATATATAGGGATGGGTGGATATATGGGATGGATGGATGGATGGATGGATGGATGGATGGATGGATGGATGGATGGATGGATGGTGATGGATGGATGGATGGATATATGGATGGATGGATGGATATATGGGATGGATGGATGGATGGATGGATGGATGATGGATGGATGGATGGATGGATGGATGGATGGATGAATAAATGGGATGGATGGATGGATGAATAAATGGGATGGATGGATGGATGGATATATGGGATGGATGGATGGATGGATGGATAGATATATGGGATGGATGGATGGATATATGGGATGGATGGATGGATGGATAGATATATGGGATGGATGGATGGATATATGGGATGGATGGATGGATGGATGGATGGATGGATGGATGGATGGATGATGGATGAATAAATGGGATGGATGGATAAATGGGATGGATGGATGGATATATGGAATGGATGGATATATGGGATGGATGGATGGATGGATGGATGGATGGATGGATGGATGGATGGATGGATGGATGGATGGATGGATATATGGGATGGATGGATGGATGGATGGATGGATAGATATATTGGATGGATGGATGGATAGATAAATGATTTCAGGATGATTTAACATGTGGGACCAGCATGAGGCAGACAGACTAGGATCTGTGTTGTTAATCAATATCAGTCCCTCGATGTTAATCAATTTTTGCCTGTAGCTCAACCTTAGAAAGAGGAAAACTAGCACGGATGCCTCAGTCCGAAGTCTCCAAGGCAACCGGGATCACCATTTCTTTCCAGTCTGTAACACCTGACCGCGACCCCTAGACATACAGCAATGACAAACAAACGGCTGATTCCAAACAGGCAATCACAAACAGATCAGCTGACGCAGGTTTTTCAGCCCCTGACTGAGCCTCCTTCACAGACCTCGGGCACAGTTTGCCCCATCCGTGCCCTTCACAAACCCTGCGCCGCTGCATTCCCTCGCCGCTCGGCCAAACAGCCACCGGCTCTGACAGATGAGCATTTCACTGCCTGTCAGTGCCAATACGTGCCAGATAACCCAGCCTTTTCTTCTGCAAATGTCAGAAACATGCACTAATTTCTAATGCATTGCTGTCATTTCTCAAAAGTCATGGAAAACTGTATTTTTCATGCCTTTTCCACATGAAAGAGTTCAGTATACTATTTAGACACCCTAAAGTAGTGGCTAGAGGGAAAAATGATTCCTTTGATATTTTGTTCATAACATTTGTTTTGTCACACTTTAGATTAGGGTCCAATTCTCACTGTTCTCACTAACAATTAACTACAACGTTTGCCTTAAACTTATAATTACTGCTTACTAATTGTCAGGTAGTTGTTAAGTATTGGGAAGGATTAATGGATGTAGAACATGGTCATGCAGAATAAGGCATTAATATCAGTCCCTCCAGGATTTCGCGGGCCTTTTTTGTGATTGTTGCGGCCTAAAATGCCTGATGTTGCGGCCGCTTTTCTAAAAAGTTGCAATGAAAGTTGCGATGTTTTTCTGCATTTGTTTTTAGGTTAAAACAGCAAAGGTAGATAGATTTTTACTTAAAGTACTCATATTATGCTTTTTGGCTTTTCCCCTTTCTTTTATTGTGTTATATATCTTTTTTTGTGCATGTTATAGGTTTACTAAGTGAAAAAAAAGCCCAAAGTCCACCCCAAAGAGACTTATGTCCCACAGAAAACACTGTTCACCATCTGCTCTGTAGTCCAGAATTTACTTCAGAGACAAACGTGCTCACTTTGTAACACACGTTAATGAGCACAAAACCAGTTAACTAACCTTTAGTAACCTTATAAAGGCAAAACAAACGATTTAAAGACACAGCAAAATCTAACAAACTAAGCTTTTTTTAAAAAACAAGATCTGCACTTGCAAAAATGTAAATGTGCAGAACCTCACAAACATTAAGTAGCATTTATGTTGAAAGATGCCAATATAGCCTACTAATAAAGTGCAAAATACTGTTTTCTAGCCACAAAAGTTAAATGGTGGAAAAATAAAAAGTTTAATACTGTATTTTAATATAATATAATATAATATATACCCGAATATCCAATAAAGCTGTTCTCATTTCCTTAATTTTTTTTTCAGACAATAGAATGAGTAGCTATTTTTTATGTGTAAAATTATCTGAATTGAGAGAGTTTGGGAACTGGGTGAACTAATGCACTGTGATAGTTAGTAGCCTATTACAAGTGATAAACACAAGAAAAGAAAGGAAAATAAAATGGTCAAACTCAATTCTTTAAATATAAAACAAAAGAGAAGCAGATACGTGATAAGTCCGTGGAAACAACACTAAACACTTTGCTGTTTGAATGTCATGCATGAACAAAATAAACGTCATTTTGTTCATGTTTCCACTGTTCGATCGCGCCACACACACACACACACACACACACACACACACACACACACACCACACACACACCGATCGCGCCCCGCGTCTGTCTCTCTCTCTCTCTCTCTCTCTCACACACACACACACACACACACACACACACAGTCCGATCGCGCGTGCGCACGCACGCACACACACACACACACACACACACACACACACACACACACACACACACACACACACACACACACACACACACACACACACACACACACACACACACACAGACAGACAGTCCGATCGCACCCCCCAGCACACATGTCTGCTGCGTCTTCTGAACAAAACAAAGAAGTGAGTTTGATGACGCTTAGCAGGAGACCGCGACGATTGGTCAAAGTTGCAGAAAAGTTGCGGTGATTGGTCAAAATTGCAACGCGCACTGAATTCACGGGGATTTGTTGAAGTTGCGTTAATAGTTGCGATCGCGACATCCTGGAGGGACTGTAATATGTAATGTACTGATAATAACTAGTTCATAGTGAGAATTGGATCCTAATCTAACGTGTTACCAGTTTTTTTCATTTCAATGCTTTTACACACTTATTTTCCTGGCAAATTTATAATAAAACCACTAGTTAAACACCTTGTCATACTTATTAATAGAGATTTTATTATTATATGCCTGGATGTTACATTGTGCAAGTAGTGTCAGGTAGAAAATGCTCATGAAAAACTAAATGTAAACTAAATTGATGTAAAACTGTTTTGGTGCTTTCGCTAACCAGGGGCGTAGGAATGAGTTTAATATTGGGGGGGACCAGGGCTGATTTTAGGATTTTAATTTTAGGGAGGCTCAGTCCTTAATGACAATACGGAGGGTTTTTTTCTTGGCTCAAAACGAGGAGGAAGACATGCCCCCTGGGGCCGTATTCACAAAGAATTTTAAGGCTAAAAGTAGCTCCTAACTGGCGAATTTAGGAGCAACTCCTAAAAATAATGGGCGTGTCACTCCTAACTTTAGGACTCCTAATTTGTTTCACTAAGAGTAATTCACGAAGCATTTTTGCCCTAAAAGTAGCACCTAAGTCTGGGACCGCTTAAAAGAAGTCGAGAGGACTCCTAACTCACTAAGACCTATTCACAAAGGATTGTAGCGCACACCACCGCCTCTCGCAGTCGTCCGGGGTCCGCGACACAAGCGGGGAATGCTGCATCTGCAAACAAATATCCTCTCCCATGTGTTTTGCTTGATATCCCAGTGCCGAATTTCCCATTTATCATTTTTTTTCCAGCACCAACTGAGCCAGCAGCAGTAGCCTAATGATGTGTTCACACCGAACGCGAATTGAATTATTTGCGCGAGTAGATTACATACAAAGTCAATGCAAAGCCAATAATATCTGTCTGCAAAGACGCGAATAGACGCATCATTCGCGCCGGGCGTTGCGAATGACGCGAATTGGGCGACGCGTTTGCCGCGAATGTCTTCCGCGCAAGTTGAAAAATTTGAACTCGAGCGAATGTTCAAGCGTCTACTAGACGCGATAGACGCGTATTTGACGCTCTATTCGCGTTCGGTGTGAACACACCATAACTGATCCTGCATTATGGGCTTTCTTTTCCGTTTTGGCGAGTTCATAATCCACCGTAATTCCACTATTACATTACTTCAATAGGAGCAACATTTCCTTGATTTAAGTAGTCTATTTAGGCTAATATGATGTCAATTAATGTGTTAATGCAAAGTGTTAATGCAAATGTCGTTTTTCATTATTAGGCAAGTGGCGGTTTTCATTAGGGTATTAGGTTTTTTTGTAAATTATTGATTTAATTTAATTTAATTTACGACTTTTTTTCTCTCTCTCTGCCTTTTTAGAATTACACTTCACTGGGGCCTGCACAAACATGATATGCATTTCATGACACAGACATATTTAGATGTGTAATTCCATGATATGTTGAGTCTTATGTCCCGCATGATGGCTCTGTCATCTAACAACCAATCACAGTGATCATTGCGAGGAAGCTCGTGCATGAGAATTGACGTCATCCATAGCAACGAAGACTCACTCTTAATTTAGGAGTTGTCATTTTTCCTTACTAAGAGTAGGTCTGAAAGGCGTTGTGAATAACTTTTAAGAGAAAACTCCTAGCTAAAATATTTTAGTGCGATTTAGGAGTAGTGGTAAGATAAAATTCTTTGTGAATACGGCCCCTGATCATGTACTTATTTATAAGATAATTCGAATATTATTTTTCACAGACCATAGGCTGTTATTCCAACACTATTTTTATGGATGTAGCCCAGTACCTCTAGGGGGGTCCGGGGGCATGCACCCCCGGAAGAAAATTTTGCACATTTTAAAGCTAAATTCATTAATCTGGTGCACTTTGAGTCATCCAAATCCACTGTTGAAAATAAATAATCCACCCGCCAATCGACGAACCTATGAATTCTCTGATTTAGATATCTGCATCTAATTTTTTCTGCATCATATTTTCTGCATCATATTGTCACTTCAACCCAAATCGGTTTATTGGAATAAACTACTTGGGTTCAATTCAACTCGACTTCAGTGGACTACATTACACATATTATAGACATGATTCATGGGTCTTTTTTAAAATGATCTTTCTATATATTTTTTTAAAATCTGAAAGTTCTTGTTTTAGGTTCTTCATATGCCTATTATATAGGATACCTTGTTATAGCATATATATATATATATATATATATATATATATATATATATATATATTATATATATATATATATATATATATATATATATATATATATATATATATATATAAACATTAAGAAAGGTTTTAATAAGTGAATGAAACGTTTTTCATTATATCTTAGAAAAACATTAAGAGAACGTTTATATAGCCTAATGGGAGAATTGAACGTTTGAATAACGTTCTTATAACCAAGCAAGAACGTTACAACGTTTATATAAAGGGAGAATTGAACGTTCTTATAACCTAAAATTGTTAGCTGGGGAAGAGAGGAGAGATTCGCGATTGCACTGAACACGTTTTAAGTGCAGGATTCTCTGAGCGAGCCCAGAGAGAGAATTCCTACAAGAGAAGTGTATCTTAGAGCGCGCGCGGGAGATTCGCGCTCGGCACATCATATTCCTCGCGCGAGCAGAGAGAATCACGCTCGCGCATTATATTTAATGTACTTTCGCGCTGCCATAACAATAATGCGCTCTCGACATTTGATAGGGAAACCAATCAAATACGTGTGTCTCACGGCCAATGCGTGAGAGTTGGCAAATATATTTGTCTTCCGCGGTGTCATTTTTGGGTGGGACAAATGCGACTGTCTCCAATATTGGGGGGGACACGTCCCCCCCGTCCCCCCGGTTCCTACGCCCCTGTCGCTAACACTAGCTTAGAAGATTTGTTACAATTTATTTCAATGTTCCACTTATGAAATTCTTCTAACTATAAGTAACTTTGCAACTACATGTCAACTAACTTTCATTAGAGTATTAGTAGACTGTTAAGTGTAAGGGTTCAGGTTAGTAGAATAAGTAGACATAATGCAAAGTTACTAATTGTAGAATGTCTGTTGGCGTACCATCACAATAAAATGTTAGCAGATAGTCTACTAATACTCTAATGAGAGTTAGTTGATATGCAGTTTCAAAGTTACTTATAGTTAGAGTGTGGACCATTGAAACAAAATTGTACCGAAAATTACTATATTAAAACTACAATGGCTACAAAGTACAGCATGACTCACAATGTTCACTTGCAGCAGAGGCAGTCTGTGAGAATGTACGAATGCTAATTATGGTTTACAGCTTGCGCTATGATCCATTCACAAAAAAGAAAGAAAGAATGATGTGGTTTCAGACATTGTTGCTGTTCATCATGCATGTCGCTCAGGCAAATGAAAACATCTTCTCCCGGGATTACATTAACCTGGCTCTCACTCACTACAGGATGATTTCTGTCAAACTTAATTGTCTTGAAGGTACAATATGTAGGATTTTTCGCCACCAGGGGTTGCTAACCTCTTACAATAACAAAGGCGTATATTGATGACGTATATTCCGCATTAAGCGGAATAATGGATCTTGACGTCAAGCTGATGGATCTTTTATGGATGAGTGAATACATTGATGTTTTTAACATGACTGTGATATGAAGCCGGGTGCTATTGCTAGACGTATACCAGCGCCACACGCAACGCGTGTCCCGCGGATATAATGGCGCTTTTCCACTGCATGGTACGCTCGGTTCGGTACGGTTCGATTCGGCGCGGAGCGGTTCGGTTCGGCTTCGCTTTTCCACTGCGTGGTACGACTCGGTACGGCACGGTTCGGTTCGCTAGCTCGGTTGCTTTTCCACTGCAGTTAGTACCCATTCAAAGTGGGTGGGACTGATCGTTACACTGTTTGTAGGTCCGGTGATAGCCGTGTGCGGCTAAGAGCTGAGCTAGCTGCTACTTGGAACACTTTTTCATTCTGTTTTGCCCCATCCAGCTCTCGCTGGACCCGCTCCTAGGCAACCAACGAGAGGATTGTCTGCACCTCGACCACGATTCAGCCATTTCCTTTTTAAAGTGTTGATCTCTTCTTTTTTTTCAAGTAAGTAAAACACAGGTGCTACCGTGTTGGCTGTTGTCTACTGGTTATATGACTCTGTATAGCGGTCTCGTGTCGCAAATCCAATGACGCTGGTAGTGACGATTCTGTCTGTCTGACCAATCAGTGATCTGCAGTGTTTCACGTCACATTTTAGTACCGGTACGGTACGCTTGGAACCTCAACAGATCAGGTACCATTTAAGCGCGCCGAAGCGCACCGTACCGTACCGTACCATGCAGTGGAAAAGCACCACAAGTGAGCCGTACCGAATCGAACCGTACCGTACCATGCAGTGGAAAAGCGCCAAAGCGTGCCGTACCGAACCGAACCGTACCGTACCATGCAGTGGAAAAGCGCCATTAAGGAACGCAAGTGCTGAATTAATACTCACACAGGTCAGTTTATTAGACGAATGAAACTTGAGGTAACGCAGCGCTGTTTCACTCGCTCTAACAGTTACACTATCACACTAAACGCCATTTGAGTGTGTTGAATGTTGTTAGTTAGGTTGTTTGTTGACTGTATATGAGACTAAGTAAGCTAGATCAACATTAGAATAACATACAGATCATATTCTAACATTTCATCATGTTGAACTAAATAACATTGATTAGTTTTATGTACATTTGCTCACCTGTCTAATAATGTAACATGCAACACTCGCATCTCTGTCAAGTGGAAGTTAGTTGCGGACGTGGAGCTCTCGGCATCTCGAAAGATATTGATTTTCGTTTTAGTCCTCATTTTGTCTCAAAGTCTGCTTGCCATGGTCCATAATGTTTGAACAAAACAACAACAGCGTGAGCATCCTGCTAGGCATAACCCAGATGTCAACGTCTGTCGCCATGTTTACTATGCAGTGTTTCTCACAGAATTAGATTTTATGTGTGGTGGTGGTTTTTTTTTTGGGGGGGGGGGTTGACACATAATGTCAGATAACTTAAAGACATTGCTATTGCTATGCCATTGCTGTGACTGCTCCACAGACTTCTTGTTGCATATTTTGCACCCTTTGTTTGAACATTTTATTTTACAGGCCTTTCTGAAAAAATGTTCCAATGCCCTATCACATTGGCTTGTTTGTGTGATAGACTGCAGGCTCTGTACTAAATGTAACAATTATTAAACACTATATTTAATTTAAATAACAAATTAGATTTATAAATAACCAGCTTTTCAAAACAACATTTGTTTTCAATGTGCAATTTTAACAAACTACACAAATATTTTAAAATATTTGTGCTAAAAAGTGCAAAACATAACCGAAACAACAACTGAATTTTAACAAACACTATACAACTATAAAACAATGAAGTGCAAAATAAAGTGCAAAACAAACAACATTGTCAAAATGCAGAGGTGCGAATTTACAAACAACTGTTAATTTAACATAAAAGCATAGGCTACTTTTGCCATGGTATGGTTTGCCATGACTGCATGTTAATAATCCCTAAAAAGCTGACATCATCGCGATCTCACACATCTCTATTATTATCAATGAAGCTGATTGCACAATGAATATTTCACAATATCTACACTTTGTTTGTTATAAACAGAGGATTTGGCAGCATGCAGAATTCAGCTCTGAACAAAAAGTCAGTTTTGAGCGGTGATGGGAGTCTATCTTAAATGCTTCTGATTGGCCGTTGTGTTTAAGAAATCAACACATATGTCTGTGATTGGCTACATCGCTCACGCTGGAAACATGTTACAAATAGAAACTCTGGCCAGTAAATCGTTACAATTTTGTTTAGTTGTTCTTTTCTATGTTCTTTTTATATGTTTTATTCATTGATATTCATAATTTGCGGGAGTCCTGTGAATCGTTTTATTCTCCCACAGCCCGCGCACACAGAGTTAGTGCATTACCACCTGCGCTCGCACTCGGCGATCAAATCTAGTCCCGCGCCGCACGTCTCTAGATCAAGGGCCCGGCCCGAGGATGGCGGCGGGAAATATCAGCCCAAGTTCTGCCTCGGGCAGAGAACTTAAGCTATAAACAGGACAGAGTAACAAGGCAGGCTTCGCTCATAAATTTTTTTGACGACGTGTGTGTTGCTTAGGCGGCCGCCTTAGTTACAAAGTGCTGCGGGAAACCCTGAATCTGTAATGGAAACGCGACAGCGTTTAACATAGAATAACTTATCAGAGTTGTTTCGCAACACTGTTCATTAAAGGATAATTCCGGTATTTAACACTTTAAGTCTATTTTCTAGTTTGTTTTGGATGAACTAGAGTGGTGGACTTAGAAATTTTGACGATGGGTCCTGTCTCGAGTTTTTGACTATTTTAGGATAGCCTCTGAGTGCTTCAGAGTGGTTGTCTACAAGCATACTGAAACATGTCCTTAAAACAACACTTAACATTAGCTCTCAAAACTGTGCAACTCACTGAGTGGTTAGTACAAAATAGTGGCAGTGGCTCAGTGGTTCATGTAGGTTGTCTACAAACCGAAAGGTTGGTGGTTCGATCCCCGGTTCCATCTGAACAAGTGTCGAGGTGTCCATGAGCAAGACACCTAACCCCAGCTGCTCCCGACGAGCTGGATGGCGCCTTGCATGGCTGCCGTCGCCCGTCGGTGTATGAATGAGAGAGTGAATGGGTGAATGTGAGGCAAAATTGTAAAGCGCTTTGGTGGCCATTGGGTCTGTGAAAGCGCTATATAAATGCAGTCCATTTACCATTTACCATCGATGTATTGTTACACCCCTACTCTCTAACCAAATGAAGCTCCCTCAGCTAATCTATTGTTTTGTGCGGAAAAACTTTTCTTTTTAACTTGCAATATCACATTAGTACTTTGAAGAAGGCCTGTTTTAAGCGGGTTTTTGACTGGCCTCTCCTACAGTTGTGCTAATGAGGTGTAAATGTGTGTTTAGTTGTGCCAAGGTCAGACAAACAGCCACCAGACCAGAAGACATCAGCCACAGGCAAACTAATGAGGCAAACCGCCATACCGCATGCAAAAACAGGGCAAGAGCAAGACCTGGATCATCCTAGAAAGGTTTCCGAGCCTTCTGCGCAGAAAGAAACCCTTTGTCTTGTTATCGGAAGTGGGGTTGAGGGTCTGGAGCTCAAAGGGGCATTTTGTCTCATTAAATGAGAGCAGGTTTATATACAGTGCATTAGCGCCCGCCTCCTTTTTCAGTGCTGCTGGTTCCGGAAGTATTTTTCCCAATCATTTTTCCCATAGGGATTTTTTTAAAAGTCTTCGTTAAAGGTACTATATGTAGGATTTTTGTAGAAAATATCCAAAAACCACTAGGCCAATGTTATACATTTTGTTAAGTTGTTTACTTACAATATCCCAAATGTTTCCAACTATTTGTAAATCGTGAGAAAATTGCGATTTTAACCAAGGAAACGGGGCTTGTGAGCAGGGGTAACGAGTCGCCGTCAATGGCGTCATGTCCGCGTTACCCTCCGTTTCCGATCGTATTCTGCCATAGTAACAATGGCGAGAGATGTGGACAACTGGGGTATGCCTAGCAGGACGCTCACACTGTTGTTTTGTTTTTAACATTATGGACCATGGCAAGCAGACTTTGAAACAAAAAGAGGACTCAAATGAAGATCAACATCTTTTGAGATGCCGAGAGCTCCACGTCCGCGACTAACTTCCACTTGACAGAGACGCGAGTGTTGCATGTACTTTATTACTTTATTGATACAGGTGAGCAAATGTAAATAAAACTAATCAATGTTATTTAGTTCAACATGATGAAATGTTAGAATATGATCTGTATCATACAGCCAACAAAAAACCTAACTAACAACATTCAACACACTCAAATTTGACTTTGACAGCTTTGCGTCATCAATATATGCCTTTGTAATTGTAAGAGGTTAGCGACCCCTGGTGGCGAAAAATCCTACATATTGTACCTTTAAAGAGTTATAAGCCATGAACCAAGACAATCAGCTACGAGGTGAGTCACAACACAACAAACTTTGATTTGAAGCAAAAAGGGTTTTGAAAATTGGACAAAAAGACAACATTACAGAACTGTGTACTGAAAGGCTTTAGTAAGGGAAAGATTCAAGATGAACAATTATCAAGATTAACAATAACAAAAACAAAAAAGTCCATACTTCGCATCACATAGATTGCAAATGCTTCTCAGTCAAATCCGTTTTGATTTCATCCTCCCTTTTACACACATGCTTGCACACGCAAAGGGTAGCAGTGTTTTCCATCTTTATCTCAACATTGATTTCCGAGCAGCGTCTTCAAATTAAATTTGATACGATGAATATTAAACAGACATACGCCAAAGGGGACAGACATAAAAACATTGGCATGAGAAGAGGGTTATCAACATCATGGAATGTGATTTGATAACAGAACATTTGAGCTAAGTTGTGTTCATGTTGGGAATCACATTTAAATATATTTTGTTGGCAAGCAGCTTTCCACCAAAGTGACCCACAAGAAATATTACAATAATTGTGTAAAGTTGAAGAGACACTGTCGAAAAATGTGGGGGCGCAGACAGAGACATGGCACTTGGGGTTTAGAAATGAGAAGTGATGGCCGCAGCTGTCAATCAAATGGGCGTATGGTACAATACCTCATGAAATTAAAGTCCAGTACAGTCATCTTTATCTGTAGCCAAAGTTTCAACCTCCTTCCAAAGACTCTGCTTATTTCCCTGTCCACCACTGACAGCAAATCGTTACTAAAAGCATATAATGGCAAACTTAGCCTCTCTTAAATGCCAGTACAGTGTCATGTGCATTAATAATAGGGATGAGCTTCAAAGGTGCTGCCACACTGCTCTTGGCCGGCAACTAATAAATATTGAAAAGGTTGCATGAGCTATAGAATGCTTAATTGTGGTCATGTGAGAGAGAAAGCAGTGCGGTTCCAGAGAGAGAAGCGGGACAATACAGACAGTCCAAAACAAACTGCATTGATGATCATTTGTTATTTACAGCTTATTTGATCATTTGACATCTACTCATCCTCATTGTCCTAATTTTCCTCTGAAAAATGTAGGAGTTATTTCAAAGTTGCCATTTTCCATAGAACATAAATGAAATGAAGAAATGAAATGAAAAGAAATGAAATGAAATAATAAAATTAAATGAATAATGAAATGACTAATGAAATGAAATATTAAATGAAAAGAAATTAAATTAAATTAAAAAATAACTAATAATTAAACCTGATATTAATGTTTATCATTATAAGCATTACAAGCAATATTTTATAATATATACTTTTTTTTTAAGTTTGTTGTTTTCCACTGTTAAAAATTAGATTATCATTAATTTTATTTTTATATACTTTTTTTAATATATATTGTTATGAATTTTAGGCATTGCATTTTATTGCATTGCATTGATCATGCATATTTGTTGTATGGAAAATAGCAGCTTTGAAATGTTTTATACACTCACCTAAAGGATTATTAGGAACACCATACTAATACTGTGTTTGAGCCCTTTCGCCTTCAGAACTGCCTTAATTATACGTGGCATTGATTCAACAAGGTGCTGAAAGCATTCTTTAGAAATGTTGGCCCATATTGATAGGATAGCATCTTGCAGTTGATGGAGGTTTGTGGGATGCACATCCAGGGCACGAAGCTCCCGTTCCACCACATCCTAAAGATGCTCTATTGGGTTGAGATCTGGTGACTGTGGGGGCCATTTTAGTACAGTGAACTCATTGTCATGTTCAAGAAACCAATTTGAAATGATTCAAGCTTTGTGACATGGTGCATTATCATGCTGGAAGTAGCCATCAGAGGATGGGCACATGGTGGCCATAAAGGGATGGACATGGTCAGAAACAATGCTCAGGTAGGCCGTGGCATTTAAACGGTGCCCAATTGGCACTAAGGGGCCTAAAGTGTGCCAAGAAAACATCCCCCACACCATTACACCACCACCACCAGCCTGCACAGTGGTAACAAGGCATGATGGATGTTCTCATTCTGTTTACGCCAAATTCTGACTCTACCATCTGAATGTCTCAACAGAAATCGAGACTCATCAGACCAGGCACATTTTTCCAGTCTTCAACTGTCTAAATTTGGTGAGCTCTTGCAAATTGTAACCTCTTTCTCCTATTTGTAGTGGAGATGAGTGGTACCCGGTGGGGTCTTTTGTAGCCCATCCGCCTCAAGGTTGTGCGTGTTGTGGCTTCACAAATGCTTTGCTGCATACCTCGGTTGTAACGAGTGGTTATTTCAGTCAAAGTTGCTCTTCTATCAGCTTGAATCAGTCGGCCCATTCTCCTCTGACCTCTTACATCAACAAGGCATTTTCGCCCACAGGACTGCCGCATACTGGATGTTTTTCCCTTTTCACACCATTCTTTGTAAACCCTAGATATGGTTGTGCGTGAAAATCCCAGTTACTGAGCAGATTGTGAAATACTCAGGCCGGGCCGGGTCTGGCACCAACAACCATGCCACGCTCAAAATTGCTTAAATCCCCTTTCTTTCCCATTCTGACATTCAGTTTGGAGTTCAGGAGATTGTCTTGACCAGGACCACACCCCTAAATGCATTGAAGCAACTGCCATGTGAGGTGAGTTTTAGGTGAGTGTATATATATATATATAGACAGAAGTTTTCCTGTAGCTTAAACAGTAGTGTCAAGGTCATGGGTTCAAGAACTGACAACAACGGAAAGCAAGAACGGATAACAATGTAAATGTGTACCTTGGAATGCAATGTAAGTCGCTTTGGATAAAGGTGTCTGCCAAATGCATAAAAATGTAAAAAATAATATATATAAACCCCTTGGTGCTAATGCAGCAACAGTGTTGTTATTTCTAGATCCTAAAAAAATTACTTCTGAATCTCAGCACATATTCAGCAGTTTGGCTCATAAATCAAATTCACCTGCTATATTCTGATGAGCTTCTAATAAGTCCACAAGGGGCCTAGTCACTTCCTTAAATTAATCTTTTAATGGACTTTCCACCTTCTAAATTGGCCGGCTTCCTGGTGGCAAGCCCGCAACGATTGCAGGGGTCATTTTTTCACATCCTCCAGACAGATAAAATCAGCTGCAGCAGAAATGAGACAGCTCTTCCTGTTGCTCGTTTCCACACACACACACACACACACACACACACACACACACACACACACACACACACACACACACACACACACACACACACACACACACACACACACACACACACACACACACGTTTGATAAATTAGGCTGCTTTTCCAGGAAAGGAAAATGGAAGTCTTAATTTACAACCACCCGCTGTATCGGCGCTATGGAGAAATGCAACTCGCCACACACACAAGTCCCCAAGGAGCTCTGCTGATTGGCACGCCGAATGAATTCAGTGACCTACAATAATGTGAAATTCATTTGCACAGGCAGAGCAGTTCCACATACTTCAGCTTTTCTCTCCTAGATCAAGATCTATTGAACCACTGGTCCATCTAATATACAAATCACATTTGACACACGGGCCACTGTACCGATGATATAACAATCCAAACTGACATGAAAGAGAATATTCCCTCCCGTTTTCACAACCACCAAAAGTTATCCCACTGGATTGTATTTATACAGTATATATGTAGATATGTAGATACATTATAATAATACTGGATCCTTTCAAATTGCACAAAAATATATATATTGTTTAAAAATGTATCTATAAGCAATGCAAAGCTAAACATATTTATGATGATGGGAACAATGTAACCACTTTGTTTAGATAAACATTACAAGTAGCATGACTTGCTAAGTTTGTTTTGCGCAGGACCAGGTGCTCATCCGCTCATCTATTGATTTCTAGCACAGATGGGGTCAACGGCGGAGCTCTTGAGCTAATGGATAAGCAGAGATGAAGGGAAATGCTGACCCTCAAATTGACCATGTAAACAGTGTGCAGGGCTCTCAGGAGTGGCCTTGACTTGACTTGTTGTTGTGCTTTGTGCTACTCCATCTTAACTTTCTCTCATTCCCGATAATGCACTTAAAGACAACATTTTCAAGGCCACATCCACTCTCTCTTTTTTAAAACCCATATTCGCCATCAAACTGAAACTGTGTGCGATTGGATATCCTACATCTTTTGCTCTTTTATATGTTTTCACTTCCCTCTATAAAAAAGTTTAACATCTGTTTTCACATTTCATCAAGGTGATTGTATTTTTAAGCAAGCACACATGAATGCCAACAATTATTTGTAATTCAGAATTATATTAATATTACTTGATTGAAAAAGGCACATTTCTAGCAAGTTGCTAAATAAGGACTACAACTACCACATGGTTGCAAGTTCCAGGAACTACAAGAACGAGATGGGCTACATCCGAAATCGAATACTCTCTTTTGAATAAGTAATTACTTCCCGACTGCTAAATAAGTTATTTCTATATAGTATGAATGTGTGTAGTATGATTGTAATCTGGACTCACTTCATTCGTCAAAAATCCTCTCCCGTGGCCTAATGAGTCAAAGACAAAAACTTAATTTTGTCACATACTGTTTTTCACCTATACTATATAGTAGGAAAGTATGCGATTTTCTTGATGTGGCCATGTTGGGAGATTCGAGGGTCCATGGCTCTCTCATTGGAAAAAGCGTAATGGCTAACTTGGATTACATGTGCCTTGTTGCCATTGACTTTCGTTCAGAGCTGTGCGACGACTGAAATCGCCCCCTAAACTCTCAATCAGCATTCCCTAGGTTAGTCCACTGATACAGTTCACTTGAAGGACTGAGTGAAAACAAGTGAGTGAATTCAGACAGCCTACTGAGTATAGCCTACATTCGTTATTGCGGTGCAATGTGGGATAGAATGAGTGCACTCAATAACGTCCACTATGGTTTCGGACACCACTACAAATTGCTGTGCCCTCAAATAATGCCCTATTGAGGATATAGGGGGCGATTTTGGATTCAGCCACTGGTTGCGGATCCCATAGAAATGAATGAGAAGTGCAGTAAACTGAATCACCTGTTGCGCAAGACCCTCCTGATGACAAAACAACAGTAACAGAATCCCACACATTTTGTGCACTAATTGTGATAAGAGGTGAATCTTGGAACGGTCTCTCCATGGAAAGGAACAGATGCGGCCGCTGTTTGTATGAGGAATGTGTAACAGGCCCCTGTGTGGGGTAAATTCTCACTCCACTCACCCTCTCGTTCACCACGGTCTTTCATCAAGCCCCTGTGCACTTGGAAGCAAATCGGCAGTGTGAGTGCATCATTCAGCTTGCACAGTTCAAGCATGGGGAGAGGTCAGCGAAAACCTGGGATTTGTGCAGTGGGATTTTGTCTACGGGTCGGCAGGACATTTTGACACCACCGCAGGGAGATTATCATCTCTCATCAGCCACTCTCGCCAGATCTGACCTTCTGGGAAGTTTTTTTTGCATTCACAATTGCCGTCCCACCCCATCCCGCACTCTCTCAGCGCATCTGCTCCCCTCCGCGTGCAACGCTCACAGGCGTCCCGATGTGAGCGAGAAAATTACGGCTATGTCATTTCTCCCACGCTGTCTTTCTTGCTACCCCCATGTCGCATTAATAAGTGATGTAACAGTCTCTAAAAACACCAGCTTGCATGACCAGTCCCACATTTTTCGAGGATGTAAATAAAGCAAAGAATATTGGAGCATGTTTTACTATTAAAAAAAAAACTATGTTAGTTTTTCTACTTCAAAATTTCATGTTTAACATGTTACTTGCAGGTTTTTTTTTTTTTTTTTGCAATGATATGTGAAATTTAGTTTAAATTTAAAAAAATAAATACACCATTTTTTTCAGTGTAGTGCACTGTCCACTTTGGGCATTCAACTAGCTATAAGTAACTGTTACTTATAGTTAATAGAATGTCTAAAGTGGACCATCGAAATAAAGTATTACCTGGATTTGGACATGATTGTGAGTAAATGATGACAATGTTTTTATTTTTGGGCAAACTATTGCTTTAAAAGTCTGCAAGAACAGTTATTTTACTTCCGTAATGTACATATTTCCAAGTGAAATGATATTAATTGCCGAAAACCTAAGCTTATCTGAAACTACTTATCAAAAACTAACACTACCGGTTTTGCTGCACTAGCATTTCCTTCTAGAAATGCAAATCTAGTTTTTTGACTGTCATTTTAATGTCCATTTTTAGCATCATAGTCGAAACGTACCATTTAATAGCACTGCAGCACAAATAGCGCCATAAAAGCAGCTGCTAATAATGAAACGCTTGTGTCGAAAAGGTGCTTGGTTGTATGTGAGTTATGCGTTTATAGCGTTACCTGTCAGCCAGCCATAACAGCAGCGCTCAGGGTGGAATTTAATTAGCCAGAAACGACAGCAAGACGGAGAGACACTGAAGCCTCGCGGTAGCAACAGATTTTGATCTTTCATTTCTGCATCTGAAACCATAAAGCATCTTGGAGCTCTGACAGAAATGTCAAAACCTGGCACGATACAATATGCAAATGATGTGTGCATACGTCTCACCTATCTCACAACATTTCTGTCTCATCTATTGTTTATCTTCATTTACGAGAAATATGTTTGGCGATGGCCTAAACAGACGTTTTTTTCCCTACTGTCATACAAACAGAAAAATTCTCCTCACTGTCAGTTATTAAGCCTTTTTGTTGACGCTCCTCAAAGACATTCCCTCAGTGGAACTTAGCATAATTAGATGATCATGAATTCCCAGATCCAATCAGCAAAAGTGTTTCCTGTTTCTTCGGCAATAATAACACGAGAGCGCACTAACAAGCTAAGCGCTAACAGCCTGCTTGCTTCATTTTTATTACAGATGAAAGTTGGAATCGCTCAGGCTAAATCGCTGCATTGGTGGAGTGTGGATGTAACTGTGGCACAATCATGGCCCGAATGATTATTTGTTTGTCCGCAAATTGGTCTCAATCACAGCGTTGCTCCTGGCTAAAGGTTGAGTACACGTGCAACAATGATTTTCAAACGCGTTTTTATTCAGTGACCTTAATCATCCCCATTTTACAGAGTCGATTAAGTCATTTCACCCTTGAAAAGCTAATAGATAGTGCCGGTGCTGATAGGTGCTGGGAAACCAGCTGGTTAATGGTGCATTAACTCGCTTCTCCCCCATAATTCTAAAGGCACAGGCAATTTATCTCTTTAAAAAAAAACATCTCAATATGACTTGTTCTGAATTCCCCTTCAGGGATCAGTTTTCTATATAAATGGATGTACGGTATTACATTTATAAATATTTGTATTACAGATTAGTTTTTAAAGTAACTAGTAAAGGAACATATTCATTTACAAAAAATATTTTTCAAATAAGTAACGCAAGTTTCTTAGTTTTCTTCTTTATTGACTGACACGTCTCCATGTTGAGAGAAATCATCATGAGTAAGTGCAGAAGAGGGTTTGTGCTGGCGCAAGCTGTTAGTAAATCTGGCCCTTAGTTTTCCCCAAAATGAATAAAAACAGTAATATTCAAACTCGGAATATAACTCTGCAATGATTAATTATGTCAAATTACACAAATATACTTTATGTATTTAATCTCACTTTATTAACCAATTGCTGTTTACCTTAGATAATCCAATTCAACCATGATATGCAAAAAATAACATCACATTTGTGTTTCTTTCTCTCTTTTTTATTGCTGATGTATGTGTTGAAATTTCTTCTCCAGCGTCCTATTCTTCCAGAAGGGCAGCACAGCTGAAAGGTGCGCCCTCTAATTTACAGGAGTGAATTGGCCTCAGGCTTATTAATTTCACTTTTGCTGTAAAAGGACCTTTACATTTGCCAAAATATTACTTTTTTTGTTGTCAATAACAAACAAGCAAGCCCCCAGATGAGAAAAGTAATGTAAAAGTAATATAACGCGTTACTTTCCACAAAAAGTAAAGTAAGACAATTAGTTGGTTATTTAGGGAGTAATGTAATATTACAATGCATAAAATGGCAAGTATTAATATATGCGGCAGCAATCATTCAGTATATCATTACATTTGAAATGTATTTATTAAATTGTAAAATTACATTTTGTTTTGTTTACATTTTTAAATGAATGACAAATATATGGGGTAGTGATTCTCTTGTATATCCTTTGCTTTCGAAAGCACTTGAATCCTTTGCATTCCAGACAGGCAGGAAGAAGCAACTTCCACACCAAGATACCTCAACTGCATCCAATAATCGTGCAACTCCCACTGAGAGAACTGCTGAGACCATTTGTGGTGAGAAACATGGTTCCACACACAAACACATGATATATAAAGTACATTCATACACACACAACCTGCCTGGCAGAGTCTCAGTCTTGTCTAAAAGACAAGCACACACAAGAATGAGCCACTGGTAGGTCAAAAAGATATGGCAGCAGCCACAACATCATTTCTAACGGTGTGCATGTGCGTGCTTCGACTACAAACACTGGCGTTTTCCCTTCTACTGTAACAGTAATGATTGATAATCCATTTAAGCCTTTTATCTTTGCAGCTCTGGCTGGAGTATATATGAAAGGACAAGGCAAACGGTGAGCTAAAGCCCTATGAGAAGCGTGTTTAATTCAGAAAACTGTGGTGGTCATCCACTCATCCCTTGCGAAATACACAGATACACTTTGCTCTGTTAAAAAAACTCCATGATATCAAGAAAGCCTTACATCTATAGTGAGGTTTTTAATTATGTAAAATAAGTTTTAACATACCTGCTAAGTTTATTTCTTGTACTGTATAAATGCAAAACGCTGTGTGAATGACAAAAAAAAAGCCAAACAGACTGTATTTGATGTTTAATATACGATGCACACTGTAAAAAAAATAATCCTGTCGAAAAACGGTAAACTACAGGCAGCTGTGTTTGCCAGCATCATACCGAAAAAATACAGTGTTTTACTGTTTTTGAAATTAACAGCTAAATACCATATTGTCAGCTACAGTAAAACCTTAATTTAACAGCTAGATGCTGTAACACAAAAACAGTAACACACCGCATTGTTACGGTATGATGCTGACAACCACAATTGCCAGTAGGTTACCGTTTTTTTACAGGATTATTTTTTACACTGCATAAATGTGGAGTGGGGTTGTTAGACCAATACGCCTGTAAATGTGGAACTGCTTTTATAACATAATATAACTTTGGAAGGAGGGGGATTCACCCCTCTCTTTTCGTGCTGTAAAGGCTCAAGTCACTTTGCCTCACTCGTAGCCCCCTCTTTGAGGCTGATCAATACAGGGCCACCAGCATCCATCAACAAATAACTATGCAAATAAAAATCAATGGCGCACCAACAGGAAATCTCTAGCTCTCCAATTAAAGCACAAGCTGGAACAAGGGCGATGCTGGAACGGTTGCACTCAACTACATTAATACAGTGACAAGTCCCTTCTGGAGAAGTGCTACATTAAAGCACTTTTCTCCATGTAGGAAACAGAAACATAATGCTTATTAGAGGTCATGAATTCTTTATGAATTTGTGAAATAACTCCAACCGATTTCCTCCAAGAGTTACTGCCTGAGAACCACGATGATTCATGTTCGTCCATGTTTGACGCTACACCCCTGTTAGTTTTCTGTTGTGGTGTACACTGAAAAAAGGGTAAATGTGCAGTTGTTGAATGTTCACTAAAATTTAGATGCTACTATTTGACCATATGAACATTTATTTTTTTATTATAAATATGTGGATGGATGAACAAAACAAAAGACAAAACATGACAAAACCTAACTAAACAAGACAAATACTTTTTCTGTCTGAGGCGAAATTGATTAATTGCTAATATATCATCAATACCTTCAATTCTGGCCTGTTTGAAATCTTGGGTTCATATGTGGGGGGTAGCCTAATACTAGATACATGCAAAACATAAAAATGACTTTCTAAGCATTACTGGATTTCATTTGTTGCCTTAGCAACTACATAACAAGTGGCCACTAAGACCCCACCATCACGCCGCTCTGCCAAGGATCCATTTCCACGTCAAACGTATTCCAAACACTCGCACACACACTAAAAGCTTTCTCCACAGCAGGAGCCAGCAGACATTCAGTGTGGTTTGATTAGTGAAGGCGCTGATGTGTTGTGGAGAGTCTGAGAGGATGTGTGTGTGTGTGTGTGTGTGTGTGTGTGTGTGTGTGTGTGTGTGTGTGTGTGTGTGTGTGTGTGTGTGTGTGTGTGTGTGTGTGTGTGTGTGTGTGTGTGTGTGTGTGTGTGTGTGTGTGTGTGTGTGTGTGTGGTGTGTGTGTGTGTGTGTGTGTTCCAGCTGCACAGGCGAGATGTGGATGTAATTGCTGTAAGTGTTGGGCAGCTGGTGTGGAGGAGGCGTCTCTCTCTCTCTCTCTCTCTCTCTCTCTCTCTCTCTCTCTCTCTCTCTCTCTCTCTCTCTCTCTCTCTCTCTCTCTCTCTCTCTGCACTCTCTAACATTGCATCTCTAGCACACAAACAGCTATTTTGGAGACACACAACCCTTGACAGCACACTTGTCAACTCACAAATGCTTGTGCATTTTACTCTCCTCCATCCTGTGTTTTTTTTTTTTTTACCATGGAACCTCCTGAGATGTTGGCGGCTATGCTAATGAAACCCTGAAACACCTGCAAACTTGCTTGGCGTCGTAAAAACTGTTGTATGCTACAGATATAATCCATAAGCTCACTTTAGTACTTGAACAATACTATTACAACATTGTTTTCCTGTTATCTCTGTAAAGCTGCTTTGAAACAATTTGTATTGTAAAAAGCGCTATATAAATAAAGGTGACTTGACTTGACTTGACTTTGTCAGACATTTAAAGGAGGGCGCTCAGTTAGCCTCACACCTCAGGGGCTTCTCGCAGGGGCAGGAGGAGCCGAAGCCTTTCTCCTCTCTTCATTAATCATCATTAACACTGGGCGGCCCCGGCTCTGCCTGCCACGCTACCGCTTTATACATCTGGCCCATGATGGAGAAAGACACAAAGGGGTTAGTGAACAAAAAGATGAAGATTAAGAGAGAGTTGTGAGAAACATATAAACTCATTAAAGTCCACATCGCATGAAACGCCATTCACAAGCCTTTTTGTTTCCATAATTAAAGCAACACTATGTAACATTTTTTACCTTAAAATAATGTTTCCAAAATCTTATCGTTACAGGGTGAAAGGCACTTCTGCCATCGCCTGACGGGGTCTGTATCACTTTTACTGGCACTATGTAACTTCGGGGTTCGGGTAGTAACCCGACCACAAAAAGAACTACAAAATTCGACTACGTCAAGCGCTACAATAGTCATTATTTCGTTTTTCTTCGTTTCTGATGTCGCAATACATCATCCTTTCATGAAATCATGTAACATACTCTACCTTGTCTGTGGACATCGTTCATTCTAAAGCCGGTGCTGGGTAAACAGCGAGCGTGCGTGCGACGGTAGTCTAGATTATTTACGACAGCGGCAATGGACAATTTCGTTTCCAACCAGAAGGGCGACCGAAGAGGAAAAGTTACTTGGTGTTGCTTCAAGCAATATTTGAGTGCTATTCTAATAGAAACCCCAGCATTCAGTTCCTGTAGCTCAAAGTGAAAAGCATGGCATTAGCAAAAGACAAGGTCATGCTTTCGATTGAGTACATATACAGGGAATTCAGTGTGAATTGCTTTAGATAAAATGAATAAATGTAGCCTAAAACCGAGGTTTTCAAAGCAGGGGCTCGCAAGGGAGTGCTAGGGGGTCCACGAAAAAGCTTTAAAAAAAAAGAAACAAATCTAGAAAAATAAATAAATAAATTAAATCACAAAATATAAATAAATAAATACTTTTCATTAAAATATACAAATATATTCATAAAAATATACTTAAATGTTATTAAAATATAAATAAATAAATATTTTAATTAATAAATATGATTAAAATACATATTTTAAAAATGATTTACATACATAAATTGAATTAAAATATAGAATTTATTTAACAGCACAATGGCTAGCAGAAAAATATATAATACATATACAACATAACATGCACAAACTTTATACACACATTTATACCATTAATTTTCCAGAATATGAATAGGGCCTTTACACATGAAAATATACAGCTGTCGATTAAAATTTTAGGATGGGGGTCGCACCATTTGAGGGACTATTTGAGAAGTGAAATTTGAGGAAGAAAGCCCCAGGACTAAAACTCAGATGTAGCAATTGGTTAACCTTAACCGATCGTCTGTGCAGTCGAGGGGACATCAGCTGAAATGGAAAGTCGCTTCAGATACAGAGCAAGTCATTACATTTTGATTACAGATTATGAAGACAAACATTTAATAAGAGTAGTTACATGTTTTTAAGAAAGTAAATAGGGTTTTGATTTTACATTGACTTCAATGAACGACCAGAGCAGTAGTGTAATTACTTTTCCCATGCATTATTGCATTTTGTCAAAGCGTCGCTTCTCAGGAGACTCTCTCTATGAAGTCAGCTGACTGGGCCCTCGGGGACCCCCATCTGCAATGGAGCCATCATGTGAAAATAGGCCTCACATCTGTTCAGGCCAAACGGGGGCAAGTTTAAAGCAAGACAACCCACTTTTCACTATATCTGTGTATGCTCATATTCCTCAGTTAACACAAAACACAAGCCCTTCCAACTACAACCCCCATGGACAGCACAGAGTGAAAATAGAAACGCAGGTGCTGGCGAAAAAAACTCTCAGAGAGGAAAACAACTCAAATTTTTAATGCCCATGCTTGAACAGAAGGGGTAAAGGGAGGGGTGGTACAGTTGGCGAGAAATAAGTCATTTCATTATTTAATGGCATTGCACCGTTAAAAAGAGCTCACGAAAACGATTGGTCAGCAGCATTTACAGTCCCACCTGTTCGTCAACAAGCACAAAGAGGGTTTTAAAAATCAGCAGAGACATTGAATTATTTATCAAATGTCACAGGACCTCATTAAATCCTCAAAAGCGCAGTACTCGCTCCACAATGCTGAGGCCTTTGACTCCTCTCAGAGATTAAATGTTGGAGGGCAGGACGGGTTCAAACCCACGACTCACTCGCAGACCCCGATTAACCCTGCCCTGGATTTGCATTCAAGTCTGTAAATATAAATCAAGCAGTGTTTACATGTGTGCATGACATTGCTTTTATTACGCATAATCGCAACGAGTTCATAATAGACTTTGATAAAAGTTAAAATATGTAGAACAGGCAACTTCAGTCATTTTTGTGTAGCCCTAAAAAAATAGTTCGACAGTTAATCTACATTTATCAAACCAATGCAACAGAAAATACACAATCTGGTTTAAAAATAGAATAGAACAGAACAGAATAATTATAGAATAAATAAAATAGAATAAAAAAAATAAATAAAATGTAATAGTACAAATAAAATATAGAAAAATAATGAAAAAATTAAATGAAATAAAAATTATGTATTAATAAATATATAAAATAGAAATAACCAATAAAAGATAAAAAGATCATTAATAAATAAAAAAACCAAATGTGACCCTGGACCACAAAACCAGAAGGGTAATTTTTTTGAAATTGAGATGTATACACATATAAAAGCTGAATAAATAATTTTTCTATTGATGTATGGTTTGTTAGGATAGGACAATATTTGGTCGAAATAAAACTATTTGAACATCTGGAATCTGAGGGTGCAAAAAAATATAAACTGAGAAAAATCACCTTTAAAGTCGTCCATTTATGTTCGCGGTTGTGCTGCCTTCACTCACAAAAATATATTTTTTTATAAATTTACGGTAGAAAATTTACAAATATCTTCATGGATCAAAGAAAAATCAATAATTTTGACCCATACAATGTATTGTTAGCTATTGCCACAAATATACCCATGCGATTTGTGACTGGTTTTGTGGTCCAGGGTCACAAATAATAATAAAAATATAGCGTATATATAGCGCATCTGTTTTATATAATTTAAAACAAACTGTGAAAAGTTTGGCTTAAAAAAAGTATGCTTGTACTTTCTTTATTTAAAATAAATGCTTCATGTTTGACATTTGTTATATAATGACATTTGCACATTTTTAAGAGCGACTTAAGTGTCCAAATACTGTTGGGGCCACTGTATAGCAAGACATATTACATTAGCATAATTCTCTCACTGTCCAATAACCTCGAAGGTTCATTTTTAGTCGGTAATTACCAGCATTGCTCACCAGGGACAAAAGGGCACATCTTTATATCCAGTAGTTTGATGTAATTTGCAGTGTGGCTCGCCAATTCCCAGAATGCTCCACAAAGATGTGTTTCCGATATATTCCATGGCCAGTTTACTCAAGCTGCCTGAAGGCTCAACACACACACACACACACACACACACACACACACACACACACACACACACACACACACACACCACACACACACACACACACACACACACACACACACACACACACACACACACACACTTTACAGTGCTCTTATTGTTTTGCTGACAAATTCTAAAGCAAACTATTAAAAAATAAAACGGTTTAAAAATAATTGTATGAAGTAAATGCTGTAAAGGCCTGCATGAGATGTCCCTGTTAGCCGAGGAGGGCAGATGTTCCAAAACGCGGATAATTTCATTTGCTATCACTCAGCTGAGAGTGACCCAGTCCTCAGACGACTCAAGCAGTGCAACAGCGCAGTCTCATCCAAGAAGTCATATACTGACGTCTTGGGACTCTTTTGACCATACTCATATCCGCCTTTAGGTACCCTTAAACGTCGGTTAGCTGACGTTATCGATCCTAACTCTACCCCAGACCTAAACCTACCCCGCACCTATTGACGTTAAAGTAAAGCTCAGTTGTATGACGTCCCAGGATCGTCATTTACCGACGTTTAGGGTACCCTAAAAGGCGGATTTGACGTATGGTCAAAGACGTCCCAAGTCGTCAAATATGACTTCTTGGAAACTGTGTTAGTTGCAATACTTTAATTAGCCAATTGATCCCATTTTGCCTTATATACAGTCATGTTGTTAAATGTCCTGTGAGCATTGTGTTACAGCCGTTCAAACTCCTCTACACCGTCGACTGGAGTAACACTGAGCTTTTATCCGGACGTGATGAGCGCCGGTATCAAGGCCAGCAGCCCCATGGCCTCGCAAGTTTACAAAGCTTAACACCCGTCTAATGAGAGAGCAGTCATCCCTTTGTGCCCCTACAGGTTTCTAAGCTTCTCATCCATCCTACGCCTTCGTTTCCTTCACTTTTTTCTAGGCCCTGAGACAGCGAAAGATTTAGAGGAGCGTGGAAATGAGATGGAAGCTCTTTCCCTCGTGTGCGTCCCTTTTCAAAAATATGGGCTTTAAAGCTGTGGAGCGTATGGAACATGATCTATAATGGTGCTTGGGATCCTAAAAGCCAACAATGGACATCAACAATATCTGCACTCAGATCGACAGAGGCTCAACCTTGTGGCGTTAACGGTTAGGTGCGCGCATTTGTCAAGATTTCATCATTAAATGCATGCTTAATCCCTCATGGCCGGCTGGAAGACTATTGACCAGAGCCACGGTAAAACGCGCTTCAGCGAGACCAACAAACAGAATAACAATGTGTCTGCGAATGGATGCAATCACCTGTTTCTGAGAAATAAACTCGTTCAGCATGTCAAATAATCAACCAGGCAATAAAAAGAACAGCCTTGGGTATTTTCGCAGCTCTACGGGTCACCTATACTAAATCGATTAGAGAAATGAAGCGATTTTTTACCTCGCGAGGCCTGAGGGGTGACGAGGGGTCACACACTGGTCATCGCATGTTTCAATTACCAAGAAGACATTCATAACCATTCAGATAAAGCCAACCAGACAACATCCCTGAAAAAAAACATGACCATTAGAAATCGACACACACAACAAACACCTAGAAAACCCCTCACATGTCCTTCAGAAAATGTCAAATTAAAAATCCTATAAAAAAAAAAACTATCCTATATAGTTCAAATTAATTAATTTAATAATTTATATACAATTGATCTAAAGATCTATAATATTTAATATACAAATTTCTAACACATTGAAGGTACAATTTATGTAAAATTAGTTTTTATTTAAGTCATTATTTATTGAGTTGAATTAAACACAGAAAAAATAATTTTTAAAGTTCATTGTAAATTCATCAAAAAAAAAAATCACAGTAAGAATCCATATGTATGTATTTATATATGTATGAGTGGAAGGAAGGAAGGAAGGAAGGAAGGAAGGAAGAAGGAAGGAAGGAAGAAGGAAGAAGGAAGGAAGGAGGAAGGAAGAAGGAAGGAAGGAAGGAGAGAGGAAGGAAGGAAGAGGGAAGGAAGGAAGGAGGGAAGGACGAAGGAAGGAAGGAAGGAGGAAGGAAGAGAAGGAAGGAAGGAGGAAGGAAGGAGAGGAAAGGAAGGAAGGAGGACGGAAGGAGGAAGGAAGGAAGGAAGAAGGAAGGAAGGAAGGAAGGAAGGAAGGAAGGAAGAAGGAAGGAAGGAAGGAGGAAGGAAGGAAAGGAAGGAAGGAGGAAGGAAGGAAGGAGGAAAGGAAGAAGAGAAGGAAGGAAGAAGAAGGCAGGAGGAAGGAAGAAGGAAGGAAGAAGGAAGAGAAGGAAGGAAGGAAGGAAGAAGGAAGGAAGGAAGGAAGGAAGGAAGGAAGGAAGGAAGGAAGGAAGGAAGAAGGAAGGAAGGAAGAAGGAGGAAAGGAAGGAAGGAGAGGAAGGAAGGAAGGGAAGGAAGGAAGATTAACAAGATTAAAATGTAAAATAAAATATTATTTTCTATAGTTTAAATTAATTTAACAATTTATATAAATTGTATTACTTTTTTAACATATTTAATTGACAATTTATTTAAGATGCATTATTTTTTGTTAATTTATTAAATTTATTAATTAATTAATAATTAAATACAAGGTTAGATTTTGAGAAGAATTTACAATTAAATAAAAATATTTTCTGAGTCCAATTTTATGTATGCTAATATAAATAAATAGATTTATAAATAAATAAATACCTTTGATTCAAATGATATAATTTTAATAATTCTAAATTATTTAAATACATCTGATTAAACGAAATATTTAAACTAAATATTCCAAGCAAATCTATCTATCAGCTGATCTAAAAGTCTGAAGCTCCCGTTGTGTGTTTTCTAAGGTATGGAATGACAAATGATTCACTGAACTGAGTGTCACGCTTGCAGCAGCGCATCATATCCGTCACAGGAAGAAATGTGTGATGACATGCAAGTTTGTACCTGTCAGTTCTCGTCGTCTCAGTCCAGCAGCTGCTTATGTTCACCAGAACACACCAGAACAACAAGTGCAATGGGAGAATCAGGCTTTAAAGTCGTCTTATACTAAGAACAGATCAACACATTTTAACATATAGATATTGTATGATATGAACACACTTTATATATAATTAATTGAACTTTCTAAATGTTCAAGTTCAAAAGTAATGCACTCAGTACATGCAAATAAAGCTGCCAACTACCAAATCTGTCTAATTCAACATGCAGAAATGACAGAAGCTATAAAATGCCATGCTTTAGAACGAAAGAGTGGACGGGGATTTTTTTTATTAGTACTATATAAAGTGGTCTCCGCTGGCAAGGTGCAGAGACGTTATAACAGTGGCGATTTCTTTTAGACTGCAAGGGAAGCTCAGCTTCCCCTATAATGTCAAAAAATGAATGGTCAAATGTGTACTATTGTGTTAACATTTTATTGACTAAAAATGCGTTAGAACACGTTCATCTCGAAGACGAGTTAGTTTAGAATCAGCTTCATAGGTTGGCTGACTCGATTTCCTTCTCATACATTCCCGTTGCATCACAGTGCATTTCCCCGTTGAAGCCGGGCGTCCATTGACTTCAATGGGGCTGCTTTAAACAGTTTTTTTCAGTGCTTCGAAACTAGACGGTCATTGGATAAATGCTGCGATTATGTCCCGCCCACGGACGCCCGGCGTCTCTGGGGTGAATAGAGAAGTGGGCGGGCCTGGCGTCCGGGTGTCTGCGTGATGATTGGAGGACTACATCTCCTTTTGATTGACAGCGATTTCGTACAATCAAAAGTTAGGAAGCTATTCGAGATTTCGAGCTCAGTCCCATTGCGGACTTTAAAAGTGTACTCGAAAGACAAACTGGCTGCTGTAACATATTTCTTGGTATTTGCAATTTTCATCATATATTTCACACTTTAACCTAATTCCCATATTTCCTCCGTCGATGTCAGGTGCATTGTTACATGTGCGGGGCGTGGTGATGTTTGAATCACGGCACATCTGTCTAGTTTGGTTTCGGTTTTGTGTCGGGATTTGGACATTCATGCTCCTCGTGTTTGTTTTCTGTTGTGAGCGCACATGATAAGCTTCCACTCGTTCATGCATAACGTTCTGTCTTGTCGTGTTCGCGTGCGGTTTCGTGTTCGCTCTGTCCACGTGTGTTGTGTTTTGTGTAGCATGCGGTTCGTGTTTACATCGGTCGATCGCGTGCTTTCATGTCATGTTTTGTCTTGTGCTGTGTGTAGCACAGCTTGTGTTTTACACCAGTTGTGTGCTTTCATGTTGTCATGTTCTGTGTGAACACATGGCTTATGAGTGTTCATGTTTTGTGTGAGCACATTGCTTGTAATTTATTTTACTGGCATGTGCTTGTGTTTTTTTGTCATGTTTGGTGTGAGCACATGGCTTGTTGTTGTCATGTTTTCCTTTGCCATGTGCTCTCCTGTCGATTGTGTCGACCCCCATCTTGTTTCCTGATTATTGGTTATTTTGCCCCACCTGTCCTCCCTTGTTACCTGCCTTGTTTGCTCCCTATTTATTCTCCTTGTGTTTGCAGTCCTGTGCTGGTTCGTAGGTTTTGTTTGTATTTTTTATTTTATTTTATTATTAAAATAAAGCCCATCAACTCTGCACCTGAGTCCTCGCTCTTTTCACCATCCCCACACCTGACAGTCGAGTTTAAAAAAATGAGCTTCCCCTATTTGAAAGACCAGCAGCCGCCACTGCGTTATAAGTAACCTTTCATAACCCTTGGCAGGACTAAAGGTTCCTAATGGTGTTTCCTGCCTCCCAGTCATCAGTGTGCATTCAAACCTGCCATCATGACACACACTCTTAGTTAGCTTGTGTGTAGAAAAAGAGAGAGGATTAGGGGGGAAAGCAAAGTGCACTGATCCGTCTCTGTGTAAGGCTCATAAAAGGCACGGCACTAATGCAGACGGGCAGATTTCTGCGCGACAGACGTCCTGCGCTGTGCATTAGATGACTAATCTGGGACTTGGCAGGAATAGGTGTTACTTATGTATGTTGCACAGCAGCAATCTGCCACATCAGTGCCAATGTGCTGACATAGACTCATATTACTAGCGCTCGCTTATATTGCTCATACTTAAGATAAATATAAGTAGCGGTTTCTAGTTTGTGTTATTTCACGGGACGCGGCTGTATATTTCAGCAGTGATACGGGTAAATGAAGAGTCTCGGCTCTCTACCTTCCCTCAGCCCTTCTAATCTCCACAAAGCCCTTCTCTTTATTAAGGGATTAAACCGTTGACAGTCTATGCATACATCTTCATTTGGCCCTGTCTCCGATCAAGGGTCCACTGCTGAACTGTAATAAAACACTGTCTCCAAGCGAACGCCCGATGGCCAGACCGAGGGCAGAACTGATAGGCGGCACGGCACGCTTTGCAGAGCCTAAACTCTGAAGCAAGACTTCTTTCCGAAGCGGGTGACACTAATTCGGCTCTGTCCACTTCAGGAAAGAGAGAGATAAACCCCCTCTCTTCGTCGGATCCACGTCACACTTGCTGAGCCGATAAACGTCTTTGTCGCCCAAAGAGTATTTACATCAGTTTGTACTTTTACGCTTAGTGAGCGATGTTAAATTGTTTATCCGCCGACGAGTATATTAAAATATGGATTTCTCAGTTTTGCTGCCAAACTTGAGCACGCTTTCATCGTGTCCTCAATATGTCAAGGCAGTAACCTGACTGCTGCCGCCACATGAGAATCCGTGTCTCTTAAATGAGAGAACTAGCAGAGAAATAAATCCGTTTGAATGTTTGCATGTTGGCACGTATAGTATGAGCGTTTGGTGTTCCAGATGCATGTGTATATTTTTGCTATTTCTACATGGCATGCTAGGTTATCAAATGTAACATTGTAGTCTTGCTTAATAAACACAACACTAAAGGCTTCACAGACTGATGAAACCGATGTGTTGCTATGAGTAGCATACATGTTAGTAGTGCATTAGTGCCTGTCCCCTTTTTCAGGGGCAAAAAAGTATTTTTTTCCATACAGTTCATCATTTGTATACTGGCAGTAAAAACAAACACACTTCTTAGCACATAATCAGAATGATGAAAATTGCATGTTAACGGGAGTGAAGGTTTGCTCGTGTCATGTAAACATCTTACTGCGATTAACTCATTACTTTGCGTCTGAAAACTTAGGCGCCTGACTTGTTGCCTGACTTGATGACTTTGTAAGCAACGTTTGCGCACAAAATAGATTTCAGACAGATTTCTGAGGCAGAGTAATGGTTTAATGATCAACAGCAACATAAACAGAACTTTAGTAATGACCAAGCAAACATTTAATTAGTACAATAGTAATTTGTCTCTAGAAATTACATTAGAGGTGGAAAACGTTAGCCAAAAATGTACATTTACTGACCACCAACCGCAACTTTCAGACTCCATCTTTATTTTTCTAGCTCAACTGTCACAGAATGGAAAGCACAGGATTGTGGGATATCAAAGGAAGTAAAGGATACATCTATGCTGCCTTTAAAAATCTATCAGATGAAGGTATCTCAGGAGACCGTAAGTGAAGCTAACAGTGGATTCAGACATGCCTTGATGTTTTCCTAACTTGGATATCGGACGCAGCCATTGTCTTCATGATCACTTGAAGGCTAAACACAGGTGAGTTTTATCAGAATTAAAGCTAAACTCATTTAGGACAGTGGCCCTTCCAGGACTGAGTTTTCGCATCTCTGGATCAAGCAGTAACACAATAGCTCAAGAAAACCTCACATCACCCAAATCAAGTCACCAGTATTTCAAAGCAGCTTTACAGTGATAACAAGAACATAATGCAACTAAGTTTGTTTCTGCTGTACTGCAGATCTAGAATAACTTCACTGAACTTACTTAAGTCTGACCTCCACAAAAGTTGGCGTGTTGTGAGGTCACTGTCATTATTAGCAAAGACTTAGAGACAGGCTTTCCTGCACTAACTTCTGCCTCCTCCGTTAAACACGGATACGGATTACTCGTTGAGAAGCCACTGGTGGGACGATTTAATTAACAAAGACGTGAGATGGAGACTTAGCAAGAATGACTTTCAGGGCTCCCTCTCATTGAAGTGCAGCTTTGCAGATCTGAACAGTCCACTTCTCCTGACGATCCCTCTCCAATAATTATGGTCTGTTCTCCTGGTAATTGGCCACAGTGTCATTTTGCCGTGCGGAAAAGAAGGGCCTCTCGGAACAAGACAACCTCAGCCTTTTCTCCCCCACGACTTCAGGGTAATTTCTTAAGCAAGGCAGCACGTCGCCTCATGAATAAAAAATCCAGAGATGGCTGCAATAAAATCACGCCGACAACATATTAATAACACATTTACATTCATCTGTGACTCGTCTCCCACTGTGATGCAAGCCTGGCAATTAGAAGTCAAATGCTTTTGAAGTACGCCACTGAAGCACTCCTCTGAGTCTCTGCACTGCTATCGAAGGCTAACGTCAACATTTAGGATTTTACCAAGCACCTGTGGTGCAGTGTAGTTTAAAGGGATAGTTCACCCAAAATTGAACACTTAAAATGGATAGTTAGGGTCATGGGTTTAGGGGTTTTCAGATAAAATGAAAAACATTAGTCAGTGAAATGCCTTCAAAGAAAGCATAATGAGTCTTTTTAGTGCTTCTAATTTGAAACACACTTTGATGTCTCTAAGCGAATAATGGGATACACCAAATATGCATTAAAATGCATAGCGCACTGAAACCTTTCAGTATTGAGTGAATTAATATTTGTAAACAATTAGTGAGCCATCACCAAAGGAAATTTCCTCTGAGCTTGTTGCATTGCATTTTAGGATTGCTTTTTTATACAGGATATCATGTTGTATTCAAATTTGACAAAAACAAGGGAATTTAGAAGGTAGCACTACCCATTTTGTTTGCTGCCTACCTTTTGTAACAGCCTTCATTTCCAAATACACTTATAAAGCTTTAAATGCTGCTTATGGGTTTGAAACATGGCCATTGTTTAATGGCTTACTCAATAATGTACAATAATAAAACTAATATTCTAATCATAGTTCTGCATCACAACATAAATGTACTATAAAAGTGCCATGAAATTAAAACCAGTCCAAATTCAACCCAAATGTGGGTCCAAATTCAAGCCAAATGACTAAATGAAAAAAAAGGGTTTTCATTTACCATACTGAAAGAATGAAAAATTCCATAGAAAAATGGATAATGGAAAAAATTACCAGTACCTTTTTTCGTTAAATTTACAGATATTTTCTTCAACCTCCATTCGTCTAACAAAAAGCTAACACAGACACACACACACACATTCACACCTACAGGCAATTTAGTGTTTCCTATTCTCCTATGTTGCATGACTTTTGTGTTGTGAGTACTCTGAGAAAATCACACCAACATGGGAAGAACGTGCAAACTCCATACAGAAAGGCCACCTGACTCAGCCGGGACCTTTTTACTGTTAGGTAAACTCTGCTACCCACTGAGCCACTCAAAATGCAATGCGTAATTTAAAATACGGGTAAAACTAAATAAGGAACATTCCTTCATCTAGCCCTATTTTTACATGCAAAAGACGCAATATTTGTCAAACTCTAAATCCCATAATAACACATTTACACTCTCAGACCATCTTGCTAATCCTGATATACTCAAGCTAAAGCTGAGGAAAGACCAATCACCTTCGACTAATTATGAGTCTGTAATACACTGCTGTGCTCTCCAACACTGAATTTGACTGTTAAATAAGAGTAAGGCTGAATTCAGTAGTTTTATTGCTTCATGAATGGTAATTTAGCACCAATGTCATTAATAATAAACACTCCACTCAGATGAAAATAAATAGATAAAATGACTAGAGATTTAACCAATAATCATTTATTTATAAATTAATTTGGCCATATCATACCCCACTCTGTACATGTATTAACCCTTAAACGCATACCTTGAGTGATGTCATTCACTACTCTGTAACTCATTAATTTTTTAAAGTTAGACATCAACCTTCTTAGTGATCCTCAATCTATTCATTATAAATAATGTATAATAATATATATTTGTAAAAAGTGTATAGGGTCACTAGCGACCCAAAGTATACAATTGTGTAAGTATATTTTCTGCTCAACAATAGTTAAATCTCAGATGAAGTGCAATTCACTTTTATTCCACATGTCTGATAAACAGAGACGACATGATGTTTTACTTATAATTACCGCAGGTATAAAACAAAATAATATACAAGTATCATCAGCAAAGCTCCACATGGCTCAATGATTTACAGCAGAGCAAATACTGTATACAATCAAATAGTGTCACTGTCACTTGATGGTGGATCTGGTGAAGAAACTGTTAGTGATCAAAATATTGATTTTGAAAACGTTGAAAATGAAAGCTTTGAGAATATAGTTGAGATCACGAATATGATCCAGATGCTTAATGTACTAGGAAATGAGCTCTGACAAGGACAGTGATGATGGTATAAAACATCTGCTCAAACTGAACCATTCCAAAGCTAACACAATAGGTCAATGTTCAGGTCAATGTTCAAACACTCGTATTCTACCTGACCTGACAGATGCAGTGCTCACAACTGGGACCAATTTCCCCAGCTCCCTCTCCAGAGCTTTGGTTCATTATTCTTAGCCCAGAGAGCAGGGCACAGTAGGGGGTGAATTCATCTGGAGACATACACGCCTCTCACCAGTAGCACACACTTCTGCAGCCTTGAGATTGGAGGCTCAAGGTCTTCAAAGCACATAGCAGCTTATGGTTCTTCATATTGGGAGCAGGTTTGTTTGGTTGTGCTTCACAAGAGTGTGATTGTGAAGAATGCAAAGTACTGTACATGCGATAAATGAAGAGAGAACTAGACAAAGGAAGGAAAAGATCTACTATTCCTCTTCTAAGAAAGATTTGTTTCCCTTCCAACGAACTCTACTGTTTTTCCATTTGAAGGTTGTGCGTCTTTCTCCAAGCTCTTTTCAGTACTGCACTTATTGCAGAACCTGCTTTTACGCAACACTTTTCACACATACTAGAAAAATGGCATTTGAAGAACAATGAAAAAAAAAGGAGAACAAGAAAATGCAATAACACTGGCAAAAATGAATGAATCCAAATATCGAAATCAAACTGCGGAAAAACAAAAGCGGAAAAAATGTATAACGGGTGCTCTCATTCATTACAATACGCATCCATCAAACAGTGGAATTACACAATGCTGAGTAAGTCTCGGATACATATGTAACCCTTGTTCCCTGAAGGAGGGAACGGAGACGTAGTCGACTGATTGGGATCATGATTAGTGAGCCTGTCATCTTCGAGTGCTGTTAAAACGAGCCAATGTACATTGGCGTACATTGGCGTACAACTCTGCCCCGCGGCACGGGTATAGATACGGAAGTTGATGCACGCACCAGTTGTTTTTCGCTGAGGAGCTGAGCCGAGCCCGGACTAGGGCGGCGAGCCGTCTCCGTTCCCTCCTTCAGGGAACGAGGGTTACATACATAAACGAGACGTTCCCTTTCACTCGCTAACGTTTGACGTAGTTGACGTGTTGACTGATTGGGATCCCAATAAAAAGCCACTAGTGCTGCCACCTTCCAGTGCCTAGACAGAAGCCTCCTGATCCCCCAGCATTCTTTTGAGGTGGAGATGGGACAGGGCTTAGGCCAGGGAAGTCACTGCTGTTCCACAAGACCACTGGGAAAGCGTTCTCTTTCGATGTTAAGGAATACGCTGCGGAAGCCACATCCTGCCCGGAAGGAGGTAACGTGGAGAATACACATATGGACTGGGCGGATGACCGGGCAGTACAACATATGGAATGTCACTGGGGTGGCTCCAGCCTATGACAGGGAGGAGACTCAACCGGACAGTGATGTCAGAGCAGGCTCTGCCAGGGGAAGACATGGGCTCGCCTCAGGGAGCCGTACCGTGGAAGAATACACATGTAGGGATCACAAAATATACACCCAGCCCAACACAGGTTTAACCAGTGCATACGAGTTATATGCCTGGCTTCGGATGTTCCGCTACGTCCGTTGCCGAAGGGTATGGAGGAACTCTACAGGGTTCAGCTAATAAGGGGAACTCGCTGGAGCAAGAATTGCGCACATAACCAGTCCATAGGAGGGGACTGGCGCATCAAGCCGACACTTCGAACCAGGCTTACAGTGAAACTGGCTACATGGAGCATGGTAATGGGGACTCCAGCTTTGTGGACTACGTCGAACGTGAGCGACTGAAAGGGAACAAAATTTGCATGCTGATTAGAGACCACACTTCTTCTCCAGGAAGATAAATTCAAAATTGATGATTGGAACTAAATTCATGAAATTTCTGAAAAACATTGTATTGTATTGTATTATATTACTTTATAATGTAATAGTCCACAAACACAACTACTAGGTGGACTGTTTAAACTGTTTTAAGAAAAATATTTTGGTTGCTTTGTTACACTTTTAGGCAGTAATTGCTGGTGGCAAAAATATAATATAATAATATAATTGGGCTGTAAAATTGATTAATCACATCTAGAATAAAAGTTTGTGTTTATATAATATAGGTGTGTATATATATTATATTGTGTGTGTGTGTGTGTGTGTGTGTGTGTGTGTGTGTGTGTGTGTGTGTGTGTGTGTGTGTGTGTGTGTGTGTGTGTGTGTGTGTGTGTGTGTGTGTGTGTGTGTGTACATATGCAAAAAAAAAAATTTTTTTGTTGCACTATTAGCTGGTGGCAAATATAAAATAACAAGCCACTAACTAGTACCACTTAATAGCACAACAATGCAACTTAAAATTTAATGACAGAGAACAAGCATTTTAAACTCCTCAGCTTCATCCATTGAACTGTTTGTAATTCTAAAGCGAATGCCAATTATGTGTGGAAATAACATCCCTGCAGTGTAGGTCGACCAGCCTATTTGAAATTGAAATGTCAGATGAGATTGTTTAGCACAGGGCTTGATGGCATAGTCAAGTCCTCTCATTTGAAAGAAGTCCCTGGTGCCGTGACCCGGCAGCGCGAGGGGACGTTACGGTCAGAGGTTTAGAGGAAAAGCTCAACTTGATGCTAGATAATTAGTGGGATTGCACAGAAATGTCTATGCCAAATGAACCGATGAAATCTCACTGGATTGAACCATAAGAACATGTATGTTGCAGGAGAACCATATTAGCTTGACTGAAAGAGAAAAAAGCCTGTAAAAGCAACCCTACCAATGCAGAAAATAAGAGTTTAAAAGGAGTTAGGTGATAAATAGCAGCACTGTTTATTGGCTGCTTGTCAGAGACGCTTGTTTTCACCTCTGCCAAATGAATGCAATTGTGTGTTATTGTAAGCCAGAGAGAGTGAGCAAGAGAGAAACAAGAGAATCAGCAGTATTAGTATTCTGCTGTGGTGCTGGCTGCACTTTGTCAGGAACGGCGCTCTAATGGAGGATAAACGTCCTGTTTTCATGACCTGTTCTCCCTCCGCTCCTCGCTCCCCTGCAGGGAGAGACTGCCATCTTTGGGCAAGAGCAAAGAGCCATATTTCTTTTTTTATCACCCTATTTTTCTCTCTATCGCTGCCACACACACACACACAGACCCTCTCAGGCTGCATGTAGCGCTTGAGTACAACACCTTAGATACGCCGAAAACATTAATCTCCACTCGTACACTCGACCGACTACTAAAATGAATCCATACCACACCTGAATCACCTCTCTATCAGTACACAGTCCCTTTTAAACACGCTGCACTCATCTCTATTCTTTATCAGGCGGGTGTATACATACAATCTAAAGAGACACCTCTGAAGTCGTAGCGTTTTCTCACTTCAGATGGCGAGGACGGGAAGAAAATTTTATTGCAGCTCGGTGAGGCTGTTTGTATTAGCTTTTGTCACAGTGAAATGGCTATTGCCATGAGGAAGGAGATTTCTTTTCACACAATCACACTATTTGTTATCACAGGAGCGTGAAGAGAGTAATATCTTTACCGTTGTCTCTATGGGTTCTGTATGATGTGATTCAGTAGTGTATCCTGAACAAATTCAGGCAGAAGCAAGAGCCTTGATCTACTAAACACTGCAAAAATGACGACACAATAACCTATTTATCAAAACATCACTGTTTAACATCCCATAACTGATACCAATCTGCTATTTGTTACTTTATTGTGCGTCTTCTTGTAGCATATTTAAGAGTGGCATTTGAAAGGAGATGTCACTCAAGCTGTTTGAACCTAATGGATTTGAACCGTATTTCGATATTTGAAAAGATTGTTATGCTTGGGGACGATCTTTGCACATCCAGAAAGAAACATAAAATTATCTTCACTTTTGAGTTTCAGGGAACAATCACCAAGGGAAGCTTCCATACAAACCTGTAAAATGATGCCTTCTATGAAAGTATATGGAGCTAGAATGGCATCAAAGCACGTCTGATTCCAATGTTCATGTAACATCTTGTCTGCCAAGATACATCCGTTTGGACTGAATCCTGTGTTTGGAGATTAGTTGAAAGAGGGGGAAACAAATGTAGAAATTTCAATACTTCTAGTTTTAGATAACACTTGAATTTGTTCTATATCATCAGATGACATTATGGTGATTTGGAAGCCTTTCTAAAACCAGTTTCTTTTTGAAAGGTATCTTCAGAAAACACTGCTGTCTTTGACCAAGCAAAAAGGTGACTGCCTTCTATTTTGGACACAAAGTAGCAATCAGAGAGTCGGTCCAGCCACTCGACCAATTAAACGCTCAGTCATTGGCAATTAAGCACTGATAACAGGGACGGTTTGGCTAATTGTACAGCAGGACTGGTTCCAAAATTCAGAAAGCTTTTACCTGAGACAAAGCAGAGTAGACTTTGTTTAGCTTCTTTGATGTACCAGCCAGTCTTCGGCTTTTCAAAAGTATTGTCAACTAGAAGACGTTTGTGATGAGTTCAAAGGCGTTTTAACATGACGGCTTGACAGGCTTTTGTGGTCTTTTGTCAAACGCAGAACAATGAGTTTTGACAATACTTTTAATGAGGAATCAATTTGTTGAGAGGAGTTAAGTCAATGCAAGACTTCAAATAAAAGTCATTATTAAAGAGTTTATTAAGGCATTGTATTTAAATATGCAAATGCTTTCCCACTCTAAGAAGATTTTTCTTCACCCCCAGGTGGAATGATTGGAGGAATGGAGGACTGTTAATTGACAAGTAAATCCTTTCATCTTGTTTGGGATAATCTTTTCTGCCTTACTGGAGCTTGATTTGGTGCATTTCCAAATGCCAAATGCAGTGTGAATGTAACGTATTTGCTTGTGTGATTTGAAACCTCGCACCCCCGTGATGCGCCTGCCCCCCTGCGGCAAACGGTGCATGAAGAGCCTTAAGACTGTCACTTCCCATCACTTCCTCCTCTAGCATTCAGGCATCCTGTCTTAGACATCACTCCTGTCTATTACAAACTGCCCGGGGGGTGTGGAAACACACACAAGCGAGCTTTCAAAACATTTCCCTCTCAGAATTGGCACTTTTTCATATCCATATATGATATTGGATATCCATGCACGCTCTGACTTATGAAGCTGAAGTTTCAATATTGCCATATTCATAACCGCAGCCAAGATTTTGAATCTTTGTAAACAAGCTAACCAGGTCAGATTCATTCATATTTGATATGAAACATTTCTACTGTTGTGTTGGCAATTTACAAACAAAGCAAACACAATTCAAGACAAGAAATTCAAAACTGATACCATTTACTGAATAAATGTTCTATCGTGCATAATTCATCACTGCACGATATTTTAAAGTATAAAATGCTTGTTTTTCAAAATGCAAACTGTAACCAAGGCCACATTTGTGGGGAAAAGCTGGTCATGAACTTTAAATATTGTTGCATATTTTCACTATATTGTTGAATTTATAAGCGAGTTTTTGACCCTTTCTCAGTAGGCTTGCCACATTCAAGACTTTGAAGTAGTGCTGTCAATTTCGATTAGTAATCACATCCAACATAAAAGTTTTTGTTATATAAACAAAAAATATATACATATATTTGCCACTGCACTAGTGGAATTGTTTTGAAAACTTTCGATGTTGAAAAATGGCACCTGATAAAAACTAATTTAAGTATTTGGAGTTACCACAAGTGGCCTACGCTAAATACAGGTGTAAACTGGGTCTAAAACGTTTTGAGCTTGTCCACTTTTGACCAGGTAGTCAAAAACACATTAGACCGGATTGCTTTTCCTAGTGTAAACGTTCATGTGGTCAAATGTGTTGAACAGCCACAAAAGACCGTCTACTCTCGGCATACTGACCTAATGTGTAAACATTATGGGAAGCGCTCTAGCCAGACGGGATTAAACTTTGTTGGCTGAAGACCCAAATTTGGTTTGAAGATGAAAAATGCACCAAACACAATGTTCTCTTACTATTCCTGATTTCTAACACACACTCACAGTGTTCGTCGTGGTCTTACGACTATCAGAGCAGAAACGAAAGCTGCTGCTCTCCGTATGTTGTCTCCGGGCACATTTATACAAAAATTGCGTGAGCTTTTTTGTCCATTAGATCGAAAGATCTGAAAAAGCCCATATGTTTAACCTCCCCTCGAAGAAATCAGGGCAGAAGTGGTTGAAAGTGGACAAAAGAGATGGATTAAAACACCAGATATAAACAGGTATGCGTCTGCCTCGTCTACTTGTGATCCGATCGACCATATCTTAATATCAGGTGTAAACAGGGCCTCACATGCCAAAGCATAGTTCTTAGAGTAAGGAGTTTGTTTAAATCACTTATACGTTTCAACAATGACACACAGATTAAGCTAATCAAACCCAAGCCTCGCCCCACAACTTTTCCCACTGAAAACTTTAGAAATAGGTCTCATTTTTATGAAAATGTGCAAAAATATGTCTACAAAAGCTGCGGTCCTGCTTTAAGTGTATTCTGGAACTGTCAAAATATCACAGAGGACAACAGAAGACAAATTGCCTCTGTATCTGTCTCTCTTCTCTCTCTCTCTCAAACACAGCCCAGCACCAACAAACTTGACTTTTTCTGTTCGTTTAGGAGTGTTCAAAGCTCTTTTAGGAGATGCGAGAGACAGCTCTCCCAAGAGGAACGTGGAAGCGGCGTGACCCTTCTCTCCTGCGACAAGGATACTCAAGTGAAGAGCGATTGGCAAACAGCCTACTTCATCCAATGCAAAAATACCCAACTTCTCCCAAAATTAAAAATGTTTATCTTAGTGTAGAGAACACAGTGTCAAGTCAAGTTCTCCTCCACTGGGAAACATCCAAAAAGGCCGAATAAATCTAAATATTAAAGTGAAAAACTTTTTTTTTTTTGGGTAGGGTGAAAAACACAAGAGCTTATAGGCTTTTTGTCATTTTCTTCCTGAAAAGCACCAGCCCCTCACTGTGTTGCTCAAAAATAATACCACAGCAGATCTGATACAACGGTTCAGTCTTGCCCACCATGTGGTCCACTTTCATATCACTTCTCCACCAAAACAAAGACAGGATACAAAGAGAGAGGGACCAATTCTGTCTTTCTTTTCTCCTCCTCTTGTTTTGTGGATGGATTCTGGTGCTCTCGTAAGTCCAGGCTGAGCTGGTGAAAGGATCGATGGCCGCAGACAGATAGATGGGCAGGCCTATTTTTGGCTTTCTCTCTGGAACCCTCTGGGCCACTTCTGCCGGAGAACATTGACTGATGTCCTGTGAAGCCGGGCAGTGGGCATTACAAGATAGACGCCAGAGCACGGGAGACAAACAGGGTAAAAAAGGTGTAAATACAGGGAAAAGCCAGTAAGCTTCAAAATTATGACAGAAAGAAGTCAACATGAAACCCAAAAAAGAAAAATGAAACCGAGAAATATTATAGACTTTGACTGTACAATGAATAAAGTATGTTTAAATGGAATGAGGTGTGTTATTAGATACGACACAAAGCAGATAAATGTTAAAATCACTGTAATGTCTCTGGTGGCTTATTTGGTTTGGTATTATCAATAATGAGATCCAATGTTCAATATTAATTTAAATGCAACATACTGTATGTAATCTACAATGTAAAAACATTAACTGTAGCCTTCCAAGCAAATATTTCTTTAATAATATAGTAGTATAATATAATGTCATGTCATATCATATAATAATAATGAAACAATTGTGGCTGGTTATAAGAAACTCACTGTACATGATCCCAAAATAAAAATAAAACAAACAAACATACATGCATGAAATAATATATTATTTTTAATATATATGGATTTTTTAAAATAAAATACTTATTTATATTAATTTAACATTCACTTGCTGAATGTCACAGGTGTGCGTTTATGCTATTTTATAAATGTGGCATAAACACATTTATAAAAAAAATGTATTGCAAAATAAAAATCAAAAAATGTATTGCAAAATAAAAATTATTTGGAAATAAATATTGCCAGTGGAAGCAGTTGTGCTGCTATTCTGGACTTTTCGAGGATATATTTTGTCTCCTTGACTTACATGCTTGCCTTTCACACCTCTTAAAGTCAGATTAACAGAGGAACTCGTAGTACATCAGCAAGCTAATAATGAGTGTCATGATGAGCTTGCAGATCCATTTCAACACAGAAATAAACAACAGCTGTTAGTGAAAGTGAAGGTAGAGCATGTGTTGGAGAAGGTGTGATCGATTGCAGATCTCAGACGCTGAAGCTCACACTAACTGCGCTGGGTTGGGAAACGTAGGAGTGGAGATATATTCAAAGTGCGATCACAGTTTAACCGGTTGTCTGACCTCCGATTCAAACCGAATCTTATTTTTAGTCTGTATACCTTTTCATGTCACACAGCGATTGTTCCTGCTAGTGCAAACTAATTGGACGTGACAGATCTTAGTTTTGCTGTTAATTGGACAAGTGACTTTTGTTGAAGATTTTTGAGATCTTCTGCATAAAACTCTTCAAGCGCCATCAGAAGAGGCTGTGTGTATAAAGCCATAGAAGTCTTAAGTGACACTAAACAGAGAATCTAACACCACCCACACAGCCTCTTCTCATTCAGTAACAGGAAGGTCATTGAAATAAAAGTTAGCGTTCATCATTACAGCGTCTTGTGTCTTGTTGAATTAAATCTACCTTGAGAATGCTACTAGGATGAGGGTGAAATCCGTCAAGAGTGCCAGCGTTTGGACCCAGGGCATCTCTTTCTCCTTGTCATAACCAATTAAAATAAACATTCTGCCTTTAACAAGGGTCACGGATTGTCTCTAGACAAATCTTGTGTTACTCACAAACAAGATCCTCAAAACAAGTCGCCCAACAAGCCATAGTTTCATTATTAGAGGAGCGTGCTTCAATCGTATCAGCCTTGCTAATGCAAATTATACAATTATATAATTATAAATAGGCTATACACTGCCTGGCCAAAAAAAAAAAAAGGATTTTAATTGGCAAATGCTTAAAGGGATACTCCACTTTTTTTTTTTTGGAAATAGGCTCATTTTACAACTCCCCCAGAGTTAAACTGTTGAGTTTTACCTTTTTTGAATCCATTCAGCCGATCTCCGGTTCTGGCTGTACCACTTTTAGCATAGCTTAGCATACATCATTGAAGTGGACAAGACCATTAGCATTTCTCAAAAAAAATTTACATTGTGCACTAAGACCGACGGAAAATGTAAAGTTGCGATTTTCTAGGCTGATATGCCTAGGAACTATAATTTCATTCCTGCGTAATAATCAAGAAACTTTACTGCCGTACCATGAGTGCAGCAGGCGTAATGATATGACGCGGCGCCTGAAAATAGTCCCCAGCTCGGTAACTTCCAACGTTACTGGGAATATGACTGCATCATATCATTACGCCTGCTGCACTCATGGTACGGCAGTAAAGTTTCTTGATTATTACGCAGGAATGAGAGCACAGCAAATTTCTAAGTGATAAAAAACCTAGTGTTGGGCAGCTAGTGATAAAATCTGGTGTTAAATTACAAATATTATATGCTTTATCACTTGTTTAGTGATAATGCAGAGTGTTTATTTTGGGTGTTCACACATAATCAACAGCTGCGCATGTGCAGAGCATTTTCAAACTCCCCGCCCATCATGCTCTTCGGTCTCCATGACGCCATCATCTGCAGCTCCAAGCAAGGTAACGTTATAGTATTATTAACTTATCAACTTGTGATTTATTTAAGAAATTTGATCACTAAAGCAAACTCAATTAGTTTTATATTATACTGTTTGTGTCATTATTTGCCTAATTTTACCCAAACATTACTTATGTAGAAAGCATTTTTTGCCTCAGTTTAATTTCGCGCGCTTTGCGCCGTTTATCTTGAGTTAACCATTTCACGGGTAACGTTAGACCTAAACTAAGATGTAAAAAATTTAGGTCCATTTTAAAGGATAGTTTTAACGTATAGTAAATAAGACGCTGTTATTTTATCCCCCTTCTCAAATTCGTAGGACAGCACCATGACTGAAAGTGAAGCGGTGAGACGTCTGTTCGTTAATGGAGGACGACGATGGAGATAGACGTAAGTGACTTCATTTTTGTTTGTTCCAATTTTAATCGTTTTGTTAACGTTAAATAATGCTGCTGTTTTAGAATTGTCTATGTGATATCGTCAGTATGCGTTATTTTGGAACTGACAGGATTTGGATAGTTAACGTTAGCTTAACTAAATGTTCTTGTGCGGCCGCGGCGCCCCGGGTCTCGAGCACTAGCTAACTGTTACGGATTTGGCCGAGCACCGACGGAAATGACGGCGCTGCGCATATACTGTGAGGCCTATGACATCTTGAGAGCGAAACACTGTATGTTCTAGCATCGTTCTCGTGGTAATTTGATAACATAGCTACGCGTATGTGCAGTGCTCCAAAAATGTCTCTTCGTGAGACACGCAAAAACGTGATCGATAAATAGGGGAGTGAAGCATTGCATCAGTCGACAGATAGCAACTCAAGACCGGGTAGCTAACGTTAACTTAAACAGGTTGTGCTTCTCCCGCCGAGGCATGATTTTTGCCAAAGGTCTGGTGAGTATTCACGCTAACGCCTTAATCCAAAGTATTAGAATTTAGCTTCTCTGCTGCAACCTACACCTAATGTGGAATATCCCTTGCTTAAAATTATGCATGTTTACGATTAAATGACGATCGATTAATACATTTGCAAGTGACCATATCACTGTAGATCCCTACATGATTTATGAACATCTCTTTTTTTGTGTGTTTTTCTGACTCTACACACTTTTTGTGCTCAAATGTTACCAGTGCTAATATCCAATGTCATTATTTGGTAACGTTACTGTAAGCACGCTGTTTTTTCTTCAGATCCATCAAGACTTTTCTTTGATGCTTGGCCAGGAAACAGCATCCAGATTACAATGGAGACAACAGTAATGAAGGTAAAACTACTACTGCTCTAGAAAAAGCTACATATTAAATTTGTATTTATGAAAGCTAACAAAATGTGCTCTCTGTGTCCTGTTATTATAGAATGGGATAGTGACATAGCCTCCCTGCTTTTGATGTTACACCTCCTTGCACCCCAACCTTCTGGAAGGAAGAGAGCAGCCAAGATCAGTGTGAGAGATGCTGTTGATCGCCTCCTGAAATTTGAAAAGGTTAGCTTATGTGTTGGATCTTTTCTTGAGCATAGCAAATATCCTAACCATAAACCTTACCATACCATAAGATTAGTGAACTGTTATAAGGAAAGCATGTAGGGTTTTTCTTTGTTTCGAAGATATAATTTTTTGTAAATTTGTGGTAAATGTACTATGTTCTGATTTTAAATGTATACTATAATTTATGGCATTTAAGTAATTTTTATATTGTTATTAATCAGTCCTGCAGAAGTTTGGAGGACCATCTCTCAGAGGTGGAGGACAGGCAGCCCTATCTTCTAGCCACTGGACAAACCAAAGCAGATGTGCTTAAGTTCTACATTGTGGAAAAAATCTCAAAGCATCTCAACATGTATGGATAGTGAACAAAGACAACTTAAGGAATATTTCTTTGTTTGATGCACAGATGTCCTATGGTGCTGACTTTTTTTTCTACATAGTTGCAAAAAATTAACTTGTTTGAATCACTCAGTAGAGATTTATGTGATTATTTAGCCTATAAAGTAATAGTATATTTTAATTATCAGAATGAATGTGTATTTTCAAACCAGGCACTGTTTAACATTGAGTTGCATTTGATGGCATTAAATTGATGTTGTATTTTTCAATTTAAAGATGTTATTACAGTGTATGTTTCTTGTAAAAAAAAACCTCAATTTCGATTGAAAATCTCCATGCAGATTATTTTACAAAGTATATCAATTTACATGTACAGATGTCCTATATGGTGCAGACTCATTTTTCAAAATTTTTACCAAAAAAAAAAATGAATTTGTTTGCAACTCAGTAGAGATTTATATTTAAGAAATATTTATCCTAATGAATGTGTTTTTTTTATTATTATTCTTTTTTTACCAATGTGTTAAGATGATATTGCAATGGAGATTAACATAGCTGTTATATTCAATTGTATGTTTGATATATGACAATTTTAATAAATGTTCAAATAAATTCATAGTCACTTGGTTTTTGGAAAAATATCTACAGGTTTATTTTTTCAATTTCCTCTGCATTACTATTTTGAAATAATTACATTAAATCAACAAAAAAAAACACTGGGGTTGTGTGATTAAACACCATAAAGTGTTAAATGTGTATACTTATGAGTAATAATTTTTAACACCTTCAGTGTTTAAAAGGAAACACTAACACAGTGTTTGAAGAATAAACACTTTAGTCAGTGTTGTTTTAACACTAGCAAAGATGGACCTGTATGTTCACCTGGAAAGTGATAATTTTAACACCCATGGTGACAAATCTCCCAACATATTTTTGCTGTGTATAGTTCCTAGCCATATCAGCCTAGAAAATCACAACTTTACATTTTCCGTCAGTAAAATGAGCCCATTTCCAAAAAAAGTGGAGTATCCCTTTAAGGGTCTATTATTGAATCATTATTGCAATTATTATTATGTAAACTTAAACCTTACCTTATATTACCAGTACGTTTTTTGGTAACTACACTGTAAATACACATACTGTAAAATAAAGTGTAACCCAAAACCACAATGACAATAAAACAAAACTCTTCAGAACATTACCGCTAAAGTTTAGTGATTCAACCTAAACTCATTTCAGTTAGTGGCCAAGGTAACATTTCTAAATGTTACAAATAATATTTATATTTTATTTTGTTTTCAAATAACAGGAATGTTTTTAATGGTTTACACTAATAACCCTAACCAGGACTAAACAGGAAAGAGGTGTATGACGTCCCTGTTGGAGGGCAAACTTAACTTGAGAAAACCGATTGCATAAGATCTGAATACACCAAATGTTCTATTGTGCTTGTTTTTACTCCCTCATATCAGTCCTATAATAACTATCTGAAGTCTTAAAATCCATTTAAGGCAGAAAAATGCAGTGCAATTACTCCTTTGTGATGTAAACGGGATATCAAAAGATTCCCTCTTTCATTTAAGAGGATGCTTTGCTCATCGCTCTACAGCTGCGGAAAGACGTCTAACAGCGCCTGACATTCACACAGCTCTTATAATAATATCATCCAGCGGGAATCAGATGTGTGTATGACAAAGAACTTCAGCTGAAAATGTGATGATCTAATCAAGAGATCACGCGCACACTGTGCATTCAAAACAACTGAGATCACACTGACTTGTGTGTGTCAACATGGCACATTTACATATCATGAGCATTAAAGGCAGTCATTTGTAAGTTAAGTCATTTGGAGAGTAAAAAAAAACATTGTAAATGCGAATAAGTGATGATTTGTTATTTTCAAATACTTAAAATCTTACACTAAACTGAAAAATCTGATTGGATAAAGGCTGTTAAAATAAATTACAAAACAGTCAATAAATAATGTATTTTATAAAAACAAAACTCTAATAAATTCATTTAATTGTAATAAAATAGAGACATTCAATGCATTATGTTGCTACATTTATTGCAGCAATAATTAATAAAAATAAATAAAGCCAAAAGGAAACAAAAAATGCTAAAATACGCTCAAACATTTAAAAGCTTAATGGAAAGTGCTGAATTCTGATTGGATACGCCTTGTTCAAACCCGCTGTAAAACAGCAAATGAATAACGTATTTTATAAAAATAAAAACTTTGAGTTAATTTATTTTTAATAAAAACACACACACACAACAACCCCCACCACACACACACACACACACACACCACACAACTATTTGCATACACACAACAACCCCCACCACATGCACACACATTTGCACACACACAACAACCCCAACCACCCACCCACCCACACACACACAACCCCCACCACACACACACACACACACACATTTGCACACACACAACAACCCCCACCACAACACACACACATTTGCACACACACACACACACATTTGCATACACACAACAACCCCCACCACACACACACACACACACACACACACACACACACACACACACACACACACACACACACACAACCCCCACCACAACACACACACACATTTGCACACACACACACACACACACATTTGCATACACACAACAACCCCCCACACACACACACACTTGCACACACACAACAACCCCCACCACACACACACACACACACACACACACATTTGCGTGCACACGCGCACACACATACACACCTTGGTAAATATGATCAAAGATTTCAAATCATTTAATATATAAAAATAATTTTTTTTAAACCGTTGAATGTCTTTAGTGGTGCAATTTCCCTCCTTAAAGAAGTTTTACTCCTCAAGAAATAAAGAATACTTTTGAAAAACAATTTAAAATGAAGCAGCACTCACTCACACGAGATGAAGATAAGCTACTGTATGTTCAACAGCATAATATCTGGTAAATACTCTCGGCCTCATACTGACAGCTCATAGTGTTTGCTGTGATGTTTTCCTCTCAGTCGTGTCAACATCAGACCAGGGCATCAGTGGGCATGGGGTCACTTCTGGAGCCAGCCGCTGGTTTAGCAGCTGCATCCATCAACCGTTGCTATGTGTCACACACACACACACACACACACACATCCATTCCACTGCTGTTATACATGCGTGAAAGGAGCCGTGGGACGTTGTGTGTGATTTCATTCTGCAGGAGACAGTATTCAGTCTCTTACCTTCTCCAAGCACGTCTTCACAGCCTCAGACCACAAGCCTTCAAGGTGAAAACTGTTCACACACACTTTTATAGCTGTATGAAGACAGTACATACTTAAACATTCATCATACGCAAAGAAAACGGGTAAACAAATCCACACACAGCGTGAAGCTTTTTAACACGCATTCTTCTAGAATGTGCTGAGAGAATTACAAGTCAAGATGGAATCAGCCAACTTTTTTGTAGCATTTTCCTTTAAGGGAGAAAAGTCTGTGGATTGCTTTTAAATAATGTAAAAAATAAGAATCAGAGCACTACACTTTTTTTCTTTACTTCAAATTATTCAAAATATATACAAAATCAAGGTCCCACTTTATTGCCACTCTTTTCTATCATAAATTAATCATGATTCAATTCACTTTTTTGTGCATAGTTTTACATGAAATAACAGAAATTAATCATGTTTAAATATAATGAAACTGTTGAATCTTCCCTTATATCTTAACCCAACCTTAAACCTAACCAGAGCACCAAACCTGCCTGTGACCTTACCTATCCCACCTCAATAACAGAACAAATTTGTTTTCAATACAACATAAACACAATAAGTACATGATGTACCTGTTTTTTAATGCAAGTACAATATAAAGTGTGAACAAAAATATAGGGGTGGAGAAACAAAAATTTCACACTGAGAAAGATGTAGGATTTACTTTGAAACAATTTTCACTCAAAGATTGAAAGTCATTTTCACAAGAAAATCAAGTAATACATTGAATTAAACTTTGAAATTCTTTGAAATAGAAGCAGTAATCTGCGTTTTATTTACAATAATTTACAGAGTAGTTTTTCACAGCTGCAATTCTGTTTGGTGCTATTATTTGTGCAAAAAAAATCTTACCTATAGCTCACCTTTAAAGAGGACCTATTATGCTCTTTTTCGCAATCTTGATATTTTTGGGGTCTAGCCTGATTTGTCCAAAAAAAACAACATTATTTTTCACATATTTTACATTGCAGCACCTCTCTTCCCAGTCTGTCAGTAGCACTTTGTTCAGTTACCGTTTCTATGAAGCCCTTCCTTCTGATTGGTCAGCTGGATGAGTGTGTTTTGATTGGTCAACCGTTTCGAGTGTGTTTGGGAAATGTCAAACCCCTTACCATAAGCTCGAGTTTCAACACACTAATAATTCAACTAGGCCTCGTTCCTTTTCTCCCTGTATGCCGTGGGCGTGAATTTTTTAAATGTGTAATATTTTGAAATACACTGTAAAAAATTTGGAGTAGGATTTACTTGAAAAAAGCTTGCTAACTTTTTTCACTCAGAAAATGCTAGTAAATTTACAACGATTTGCCAAGTAAAAACCTAAACATATTTATCAGTAGCTTTAATTAGAAATATTTAAGTTAAAATTACTTGGAATATGGAATTAAGTAAACTTTACTTAACCTAGTCAAGTGAAAGTAACAAAGAAAATAAGAAATTTTAACTTGGCTAGTAAAAGGTTGAGTATAATCAATTTAGTTGAAATTTCCTTTGCATTACATTTCGCTCAAACAATAATATTGAAATACCAGAATGTGCTTTACTTAGAACTTCTAAGTAATTTATACTACATCATGTCAGATGTTACACATCATGTGAATGCAAAGACCTCAATACTTGGTAGACAATACACAATGACGGTAACATTTGTAATCGTTTTTGTGTTTGAATGTGTCATTTTGAGCAGAAAATGTACTCGAAATGTCACAAAATGGCAAGTTACTATAGTCCTAACAACAAAAGCAATGATAAAACAGTGTAAATACAGCTGGAAACCAGTGAAAAATCAACCTCATTAATTATTCAAGGTCCAGTGCATGATGGGAACCCCAGTATCAGAAAAGTTGAGTAATTTTTACTTAATTTTATTAAGTTGATATTTACGCTTCCATTTCTACTCGCTTGAATTAAGTACTGATATGGAATTTACTTAGTTTTTTTAATTCTTGCCTGAACTAACTTTTTCATGTAAATTACATTGTTTTTTTTCAGTAGTATTTACTTCACCACAAAATCATTTTTTACAGTGTATGTGTTTCCAGAAGAAAACTCACAATCGAGGTGTTTCAGGAAGTTCTGTGCTTTGTAACTTTGCAGACATTTTTCATGCTCAAACAGCAACATTACACACACAAAAAAAATTAAAACGTATAAAAGCATAATAGGAAACACAACACACCAACACTCCCCGCTGTATCTCACCCGTCCCTTATCTGCTCGCTGTAGGACATACGCATTATGGGATCTGATACAATCCGGACAATTGCACAAGTCATCTTTCATTTGCCTGCTAAGAAACATGCCTATATCATCAGTACCAATTGTGCAGTAGGAGTTTTTTTATATATGACGTTGTTTATTGTGGCGTGACAGCTCCACTTGAATGCATTTTATTGCTTTCTGCAGACGCAGAGTGAGGCCGACAGCGCATGTGACAGACTACATTACAACTTACAGTCTGTCTGCACAAACTCTGCATCTCCATTACTCCAACACTGCTATCGTAAAGCCAACACCTGCAGTGCGATTCCATAAAAGCCCATTAAATGTGAGAGAGAGACAGATAATGCAATGAGATCATGACAATGACTTCATTCCACTTCCTGTTTCCTGACACCCCACATGCATGCAACACTGAACGCACATTATGTGATTTAATATAGCTGTACTGTATATCTCACAGCCATGAAACCACTTTAAAGGACAAAAATGAAGTGTTATTTGCTCATTAGGAAGATACTGAGAGACAACGCGGATGTTTAGGATGGAAATCTCTCAGCACAATCGATGGACTGCGGGTCTAATTAACATTTGTAAGCAGTGATTTTATTGGAAACCCCTCTGCCTGGGATCCTGACCTCGGGAAATCGGTGAACGACACGTCACCTCATCTGTTAAGACAGAAAGGCCGGGCTCCACAGCGTGGAGTTAATCACCTCAATGTGGCGGCAAGCTGAGAGACTGAATTCAGATCAATTCCTCTCAGATTGGAGGAAGAGACTGTGCTCCAGGTTTCCCCCCTCCTCCGACAGACATGATTCTCCTTTAGCTTTCATTCCCAGTTTGAACAACACCTGAGACACTTTACCCCAGAGTTAAAACCTAGTTATAACCAGGTTATTGTACTTGCTATAATAAGGACATAGCATGTACATGTGGAACAGGAATGTAAAATAAACTGCTACCCCATTTTATATAAAATGAAAAAAAAAAAAATGTACACTTTAGTGCTTTTACAATAATCTTGAGTGTCTTCTTTAAAAAGTGACCAATCTTCGGTTTGTATTCCAAAGCATTCATGAACTTCAATCATTTATTTTTTTACATCTATGCTTAAAAAAATGCAATTCATTGTGATAATACACAAAAAAAAAATAGCGAATAGAAAAGTTCTCAAATGTGGTTGTAAATATGATACTTATCTATAATGTCTAAAAGCTTTTAATTCAGAGCGTTTCTTCAATGACAGTGACATAATATGCCTGCTCTGAAAACCTCTACTTGGCGTTCAGATAACATTAGCAAATGCATGAAAATCATGGAGGAGTGTCAGGGAGCCAAGATGAGTTGATTTATCTAATCTACAACTATTCAAGTGTAATTGCAGGGTATAGATACAGAAACCGGTGAAGACCATGACGCAGCGTTCCCTCATCTCACGTGTGCGCATACTCTAATGAATGTCATTGAATTTGGTCATGGTTAGTTTTAACTTCTTTTGGTATAATTCATTGTGATAATACACAAAAAATCTGAATATACTGCACACGTTTACTGAAGGAATAATTCCACCAGATTACATTCACAGGCTTGAACAATGGTTTGAATAAGAAATGCAAACATAATACATTGGTTATAATTATAAATCAATATTAACAGAGTTAAAGGTGCTCTAAGCGATGTCACGCGTTTTTATGGCCAAAACATTTTTTGTCACATACAGCAAACATCTACTCACGATCCGCTAGCTGCCTGTCCCCTGAACACACTGTAAAAAAACGCGGTCTCTGCAGACACCCCAGGCTCCACAAACGGCTACAAAAACAAACACTAGCGACCCGCTCTACGAAACATAACAAACTGTTCCAGCCAATAACCGACAAGAATGGTTTGGGGGTGGGTTTGAGGGGTTAGTGCGCGGATGAGGAGGAGGGAGGGTTAGCTAGCCTCCGTTTTGTTTGACAATAGTTCGAACGTCAACAAGAAGTGACGTCACCCAGGATCGCTTAGAGAACCTTTAAATTCAATCAATCAATGCATTGAATTTTCATGGTCAGATCAATGCATTTTATACTCTGCTATTCTGCAACCACTGAACTACAATCCTTTAAGTCACACAATTCAAAAATAAATGCCCTGAGCAATACTTAAACAGAGTCTTCCTGCTGTGGTGCAGATATCCAAAGGTCTGGGCCATTAGGACCATCTGTAGAGCCACATTTAAGTGCTTTTAAATTCAGACAAGATGTTGTGCGTGAATGTTTTTCTGGAAACATCAAGGTAATGTTGTTTACCAAGAAAAGAGCTGACGCGCTTGAGTCAAAGAAATCACTGAATGTTCCCCCACTGCAGCGTCTGAGTCCTCTTCTTCAAGCCGGTCCTGATGAGCGGCGAGAACGATCTCCAGCATCTCAGTGCCGAGACGGGCCTCGGGCAAGGCCTCTCTGGTCAGCTTTAAACTACAGCATGAAAACACCCAAAAGATCAGATATTAAAAGGTATTTTCATGCGTCAAAAGAGCTCGGAAACAGTGGAAATACACGACTCCAGGAGTGAAAGGCTGGAAAGTGGTGAAACATATACGTACTGAAGGAGTGATGACCGACCGGACAACAGGGTAACTTATTCAACAAGAGGAGAAAGAGGGCACAAGAATGATCCCAATATGATGATCGAATAAAAATGTCTGCTGACTACATGCGTTAGACCGATGCAAGAGCATTATTGAAACATATCTAATTTAGTCTACTGTTGTCTCTTATTTTAGCTTGATAAAAGTCAAGCTGAGCAGCCTCAGGAGGGAAAAGATGATCGATTCGCTTTGTTTTAATGTGTGCTTTGATGCACTTTCTGTTGTAGGTCCGACCGGTGTGCACAAATTCAACAGCCCTCTTACGTTTACAGAGCTGAAATTATAGTAAATTGCCAATAATTGGCAATTTATGACAATCTATGTCTAAGATATTGCTATTAACCAAGACTGTAAAGCTTTGTGATTCTTTATAAGAAATAAAAATTAGACAAATACTAAATACTGTAACGCATCACAAAAACAAAAACCGAAAAGAAAAAAAACATTCAACACACTTTGTAGAACGGTTGGCTAAACCAAATTTTTTTTTAATTACAGTTGTTTCTAGGTAAATGCAACCAAAAATTACAGAAAATGTCACTGAATGTTAAAAGATGGCATGAAACGGAAGTTGCGATAGTCTTTGCTTCCCTTTTGTGATGTATATTCGAGTGACGGCTTCTCAAATGAGAAATAAATGTAGGGCGGGTCTTTATTTTGCCCATCAGGAATTGATTCGATTGTTGTGTTTTGTAATTGGTCGATCTCATGTGAGTGACAGGTTGTCCCGCCCTCACGCCAGTAAACATCATAAGAGAAGAGATGCCACTGCAAGAGATGAAGTTATTTTAATTAAAGATTACAAGGGCGCACGGATACATTTTTTATATGTAACATTCCACAGAAAAAATATAATCTTTTTGGTGAAAGAAAGAATCAAAGTTAGATGAACTAACATCACTACCAATAGAAAGAAGCATTGCCGCATCCTAGTAAAAAATGATCCATTTTAACGCAGCGTGGTGTAAATATTTCAAAGAGCACAGTTGGTGGTGGTCAGCGGGAAAGAGTCTCGGCAGCTGGTGCCTGGCAGGGCTCCGCCACGGAAGCTTCTTCCTCATGTAAAGACAGATGGAGAGGGTGACTGACCCGGCACACAACTTCTAGTTAGATATTCATTATTACTACACTGCCATTAGCAAGACCTGTGGTTATGAACTACTAGCTACACTAACTGCACGTACTGAATGACAAAGCCAAAAAATACACACTTCACCTTTAAAGTCACCATTAAAAATATTAATTTAATTTAAAACAAAATGATGTGCCCACATAATAATTTAATCAAAATAACTTCCCTCCCTCTTGCAGCGACATCTATTCTCTGATGATGCGTTTACGGGCGAGAGGGCGGAGCAAACCAGAACTATCTAGTCAATTCGTAATGGGCAAAATCTAATCCCACTCTACATTTCTTTTTGCTTGAGAAGCCATTTCTCTTAGAAATACATCACAATAAAGTAGAAAAGACTTGTCACAACTTCCGTTTCCTGACAGCTATTAAAAATGGCTTAATTTGCTCTCCATTTAAATTGCAATTCTATCTAGGATGAACTATTAGGAAGTATTCTTTCTTACAGGCTCATATGAGATCGGATGTCCTTACATTAATAATGAAAATATGCCACAGGGTGCTACATTTATACTCAACAATAACAAAAAAGAAGGAAAAACTGCCATTTATTTTGTTTCACTGTTCCAAAACGAGACAAAAAAAGTTTGAGAAAAAGGAAAACGAAAAAAAAAAAACCCCATCCCATTATAATCATAGCTGAAAGGCGAAGCAAAAATTGCTGCATCCTCATTAATTCACAGTGTCTGTTATTGGAGTAATTTACTGAGAAACATAATTAAGTTTAAAACAAAAAAGGCATTTTAAGAGTTTGCTCTACAGTGGTGCACACTAATGAAAGCTCTTCACAGCGAGATTGTCTCATTTGCTCTTTCATGCCCTAGGAGGGCTGCCAATGGCAAATTGATATCAACACAAATGACATCAAGTTACAAGGCGGCATTGTCCTCGGCAGTCAGACAAACGACAGGGAGGACGGATGGAGTCGCCTCGTGTGAATACGGGATCGATCTTACGGCCACATCGGGGGAGCAAGAGAGGGATAGAGGAAGAGCAGAACGGATTGATTTAGGCTGATGTGTGCTTAATTAAGAAGAGGAATCTTCCACAGACGGGCTTGCGGGTCCTCGCCGACTGCCTGTGTAATTATAAGTCAGCTTCAGTGCTTCCACACCTCCTGTATTCAAGTGCAGGGAAAACAGAGGCAGTATTGACTCAATACAGACAAGACTATCCTCTAATTAGTGAGAGAATTCAAGAAAAGAACAATAAGGCTCAGGTACAGCCGCGGTCACAGCTGCTGGCTGGAGTTTACAAGGATAAAAATCTCACGAGGATAGAGACGGAAAAAAGGCCGTTGACGGGTCATGATTCCGACCACACAACATGGGCCAGAAAGCAGGAAATCAATACGAGTGGTGTAGGTGGCTCCCTGAGGTGCTCACAAACACACATACTCCATACCGTGGTAATACCCACAGAGAAATTAATGAAGTCACTGTCTCTGTCAGCAGCAACAAGCAGTCACTATTATACAATGACCTTCAGGCAGGAAGACACTTCAATTTGAGCTAAACATGTTTGTATCTGTGCTGGGTGAAAAATTATAATGAAAATAAAGTTTTTTAACAAAAAATACCAGGTACACCAACAACTTATTAGGCAGATGCTCATAATGTTTTGGCTCATCTGTGTAGTGTACACTCTATATAATGCTGTATATAATACATTATCTTGTATATGTTGAAATATGGCCCAGACAGGTTTAATAAGATTCATATATTTTCTCATACATTTCCTCAAATTTACTTTAACTAATATGTTTTAGGAATCCTATCACACAAATGTGTCATTTTATGTATTTTCTCACTTTTAACTCATTAACTTAGCTTTAATCCATGTACACTAGTCTACTCTAGCTTTAGTCTGCTGTCTATTGCCTACAAACAAATGCTGTCTGACAAGTGTCATTTGAGAAAGCAAATCAATTCCTTACAATAGTTTGGTGTTAGCATGTGTTGCTAAGCTAACAATACAATGCAGAAACAAAAATATTTAACACACTTTACATACCAAATGATTGTCCGCAGATAGTAGTGTGTTATCCATTGTTTGTTTGGAAATGCATACCGTGAAATTATACATGTATGCTATAGCAGAAAGGAGATGGACACTTTCAGTCGCCGTGGTAAGAGTATGATTGCAGATAACAGACCCTCTGCACTAACAGTCAGGAAGGATAAAAAGACTGAGCTAAAGATCCTGCTGTTGAAATAACAATCAAATGCCAGCATGACCGTGGAGGACGTGCTGTTAAGAGTCGGGGTCGCTGACAAGTGCATGCATGCCGTCGAGGTTGCATATGAGCCGCCTAAGGCAAATTGCTTCAACCTTTAGCATTCTCTACCCACAACCACCCACCACTGGCAGTGAAGTACAGATCAACACTTAGGAAGGCAAAAACGCCGACTGTTAAATAAGAGTCCACAACGAAGTGGTGATCTTTGAGGGAAGAGTTGGCATCAAAAGAATTGCCATTTTAATGTAGCTTGAGGTAAAACTGAGAAGGGTCATGCAAATGTCTGCACATGCAAAACTGAAGGAAGTATGAAGAAGGCCTCTTTAAATTATTGGCATACATAATGGACCATGACTCAAGTGCCTCAATTTTATATTGTAATTCCTCAATCGATTGCACAATAGTGTCCTCACTGAGTGTGTGAGTGTCCACATTACTGTGGCGTTTCCATTCAGCCTGATGATGGGCAGTTCACTCAAGTGTTTCAATGTCATGGCCTGGTCAGCAGATTTCTCTCTGTCCCTTTTGCCTCATCAGAACCTGTCAAACTAGTAGGATACAACTGTTAGAATCACATAAAGGGCATTGGAGATGGTCTAAATAATAGTAGACTGGCTATATAGAGAGCATCCAAGCTGAAAGAGAATTTCTCTCGACTTGTCAGCCATCTTGGATAAATACAATGCATTCTGGGAGTTTTTTTTCTTTTTCTTGGAGAGATACATGCTTCTTTAGATTTTGGCTAAAATGTTGCTGCTTACCATTTGGAACTGTACCTTTTTCTCTAAAGTACCTTAGACGCCTGAAACAGCTCACTAGTTTTTGGAACTGAGACCCATACAGTACCTAGTCTGTCTACGTCAGACCTCGTACTTCTGCTCAATTTCAGTTCACTTCTGTACTCATTCTGAGATAGCGACCTATCTCTCAGTTTTCCTAATCAACAAACAGAGGGCGGGCTGAGAGCCGTGACGTAGACACTAAGCGCCGAGTTTAAGATTGTATTTTAGGTTAGGGAAATCGAAAACGACCACGGATATGGAGACACGGGATGTAATTCGCTCTGTTGTGGAGAATATTCCTGGCATTGAAACTGAAGCCCGAACAAGAAGAGTGTTTGTTTAACATTTTTCGGTCTCTTTTATCTGTCGAGCTCGAACTGGCCCCCTTTTGACAGGTCAGTGTCTCCTTTCTTTTCCAGTTTTTAAATATTGCCATGTCATGCTGTAATCTTGCAATTAACTTGCAGCATTTTCGACAGATTTGAGATGAACAAAGAGCTGTGTTTAACAGAACTAATCCTAACTTTGACAGTTGGCTGCAAATATTTTCTTGTTTCTCTCTACTGTCAAATATTAGTTTAGAGGCCCTGATTGTACCGTGGATGTGTAGATTTACTTCACATAATCTGCAAAAGTCATTCACAGCCATGTTCACTCCGGTATTTCGCTCAATGGTTTCGTTTTCGCATCATACATGTTTACAGTGGAAGTGCGATGCGGCTGAGCTGGCTCATAACACACGTCATAACCAAACATTATGTGATTGGCTTACGGGTAACCAATGATTTTATACTTCAGACAAGCGCCCCCCCCCCCACGAGAAAGAAAACACTTTTCAATTATGCCATTCCAGACTCTGTCTACGAAGCAAAAAGAAGTAGCAGAGTTTGGTATTACAAGGCTATACAGTACCTACAATATAACATCGTGTTCGGTGGTCAAAAGATAACGCAGGACTTTCAATTGGATTGGTGGTGCTCTAGGATGTTTAAACATTTGTGTTGTATACCATGCAGTTTACCGTTAAAAAAAAACATCATTTTAAATCACTGATGATCTGTAGTGTGGACAGCAGTCGAAGCATCCAAGTTCAAACACACAGTTCAAATCAAAGGTTCTCACATTGAGGAAGGTATGTGAGATACGGTTGCCTACATCAATCCTTCGTTTGATGTTCTGTGGAAAATCCCCATACGACATCAGCAAGAGTCCTCTACGAGGTCATAACACAGAAAACAACAAACCAACAGAGAGTAAGAGAAGGTGGGTAAAGCCGATGGGCAAATCCCAATCAGCCGAAAGCATAACAGCAGTGATACAGGAAATCAAGGGATGAAACAGGAAATCTATTATCCATAAGCTGTTTGAAATCCGTCTCTGCCGATGAACCTCAGTCCCAGATGGAAACTCTGTGTTCTTTAGAGTTTCCTGAAGCAGAAAAACACCTTGAGCTTGTGCTATGAAAAGCTCAGCCAAGGTAAGGCAACATTAAGTCCCTCCTTTCTCCTTCCCCAGCCTTTGACCTTGCCAAAAAATTTACAATTCCATGGGTGTTTAGCATCTAAATGAGGCACACTTTGGTGGAACAGTTTGCAAAAGTCTTGAAGGCAACATAAAAGAATGGTACAGCAAAGGCTTGGAAAATTCACTCTTGCTTGAGCCCTTCATACACGTTAGGATTTCCCTGGTCCGGAAGACTTCCCAATTACAATTACAGTTTTACCTTTCACATAAACTGTGAATTTCCTTGGAAAAATCCTTGGTTCTTCAAGTCTCAGACTGGGAACAAACTTACCATGACAGCAAGGAGTCTTCAAACATCCCACCACAGCAAGATTGCATTACGTGTGCAAATACAGGTCTTACTGAACAGAGAAAAAACACATGAATAATGCAACCGGCTCGCTGCACCTGGAGGAATAACAATGAGCTTCCTACTTTTCTGCCGTTATGATCCTTATTAGAGGTCCAATTGGCTGTCATAGAGCTTAATCTGTAAAATACACATACTTTACATACATATATAAGCTCCATTTACATTTCAAGACTACTGAAGAATATACACACCTTGGTTTGTTGGCATATATCCAGCCTGTTAACCTGCATGAATAAAGGGAAATTGGTTCCATACAGACATAAGTTAACCTTTCGAGAAAGGAACGCAATGAGCTGTTGAATCAAAATGTTGCTGGAAATGTTTATTAGACAGGAAGTCATTAGAATGTAAATGTGTTAGGTGCTTTCTCAACCTCATTTTCCCTACGCTCACAAAATACATAAATATTTGACATTTATCATCTTAATTTGCTGTTCAAACATTCAAAGCTGTAAATTTGTTATAGCTACACTTCTTCGGTTAAAAACATGTTATGTACAATAGACAAGATATTGCATTTGGCATAATTACAACAATTTTGTTATTTAATTTACAGTTTTCTCAATAACTATTTTTTTGTGAATGCCATCATCATCATCTGGCTTTCACAACAAATCCGAGTCTCATAAAATGTGACCGTAAAAAGGAGAAAATAAAAATCATACTCAAGTTAATTTAAGAATTAATAAGAAAGAGGACATTGTACTGCGTTAGACTATCACATTTTCCACTAAAACAAAACAATAGCTGGTCTCTCCACTTCCATATTCGCTGGGATTTCATTGGCAGGGCCATACAGAAGTGTAAACTTGGCAACATGTGGACAACAAATGAAATCAGCATGCAACATTTCTAAACACTTCTGCAGATTTCACACTGCTATGCACCGTGCAACTGTGTTGGGATCTACAGAAGCGTTTATGCATGTGTAATAATCATTTAAAAAGGTTGTAGATGGTCCCTCTATCTCCATTTCGTACAGGTAAATGAAACATGAGGTCAGGGAAGGTGTAGTCCAGAGGTGCCAATCCAGATTCGACTGGAACGCATCAATTCAGATTAAAAGTGGCAGCCCTTATTGCCTGATGGCAGCTTGAGTCTCTGTAATGCCCTAGGTAGATCAAATACCTTTTATATGAAGCTTTTTTTTACCAGGATATAACACTTTGTCTCACTGTCTTTAGACAGCCAGCAGCCGTACGGTAACGCAGTGCCGTAAAGTGATCCGGTGCACCGTTGAGTCCTTACAGTGAAGTCTATTACAATGGATGTCTAACGCTCCATTTGCATCTTAATAAAGCATCTTCGAGTTCAAGACATCCATTTTCCTTACAGCCCACCTGTTCCTTTGGCACAACACTTGGCAAATCTCCACAAAAGTATATCTCCATTTACACTGCGTGGGCATGTGCACTTGTTAGGAATTATTCGGACCACCTACACAGGTTCTAATCATTCAGACCCCAAACTCCAAAGTAACTTAAAGAAACTATCAATGCTCTGAAAAGCCCATATAGACTCTCCCAGAACTGCACTCCAATTACACAAATGGGACGGAGGTACTACTCTTGATTACACTCACATTAATTTCACATTAGTCAATGCAAAGTGACAGTTCATATGGTGAAAGTTTTCAGATTTGTCTAACCCATGAGAGCTCTTTGCGTGTGGATTTTCAGAGACTATGGTAACTAAAGCAGAGACCTTTCTAAAGGCCTATTCACACAAAGTGCAAACTTTTTAAACGGAAAGAAAATGGACCTGTCAATGATACAAGAATTTTGTGTTTCCAGAGCCACCGCTGCACCCGCACAGTTTAGCACATTTAATACTACTGGACATAGGACTAATGCCATCTTTGTACATCTTTGTAAAATTACATACTAGTTCATGAACCCTTTGTACTACCAACATAACAAAAAAATTTCCTTTGAAAGTCGACTAATAAAATGTGCAACTATAATAAATGTGCAGAAACATAAAATCACAGAGATTTGTGCAAAAGTGTTGAATCGTCTCATGCACTATATGCCAATCTATATAATTTCCCCCACACATTATGGACTTAATTTCCAAAGCTTCAGATTCACAAGGCTGTACTTTCTTTTCAAACCACTTTAGTAATGTTCTAATATTTTACCACATATTTTCCCTCATTTGGTGTGAATAGACCTTATACTCAAAGGAAAATGTAACCTTGAACATTTTGTGCTAACATTAATATAGAGGACTTCTAGCCCCTTTGTCTATTTAAAAGTACAAAGTACTTTTAATTGTGCATTTGTCATTGATAAAAAGACTCTTAAGGCAAAACATGTCTTGTATCAACCACTATAAATACACATTAGCATTGATAAATCTATGAAAAATCTGAGAAAATACCATAGTACTGTTCTGTACTAGTACTAAAGTTCTGTTTAGAGTTAATTTAGGGGCTTGGGTAATTTGACAAGCGAACTTACACATTTAGAACGTAAAAAGTGCATAAAATGCAGTCATACCCCTGCAAACCCTCTTTCACTCAATATATATTTATATATTAAAAATATTCCACAGTCTATTTATTTTATAACTGGGAGATTAGGGAATAATCGTAAACCCATAGAGGTTAAGTGTAAAAGTGCAAATGGTGGGGCTGGTGTGAGGGGCACAGCGTTAGAGCTGTGAGACTTTCCTAGGAATGGGACGGGGTCTGGGAAACTGGTCGGGTCGGCGTGGTTCAGTATTTTGTCTTCGAATCTGGTGCGGTTTAGGCGGAATTGGTGGCGCGTCAATGCTCGGAGGAATCGACAAGCTTGGTGGGAGCGGGACTTGCCTGCGGGGGTTGTTCCGCTCATGTATGCTGTAAGGAGGCGGGGTCTTGTTCTCCCGTCGAATGAGCTCGTCTGAGCCGCTGGAGGCGGAGTTTGGGAGGGCGTGGTCAGTGGGTGTGTTCTCGGTTCCAGAGGCCTCCGATACACTACAGCGACTGAGAGATGAGATGCCGCTGCTGTAGCTTCCAGAAAGCACCGGAGAATTTGACACCAACCCTGTAGTTTGGCACTCTGTGGGCGAAGGGGTGAATGGAGGTGCAGAGATCTACAAATACAAAACACATACAGTTAGCACAAGACAAGTTACCTCGATCTACTAGCAGGAATAAATAAATTCTTAATAACAAAGCAATCAGCTACAACAGAAGCAAAAGTCCTGCCTCAAAATCAAATCGGTAAACTGGAAGGCCAAAGCACAATATTCTGCAATTTTGGCTCTATTATTTTGAGGCATTACTGTCTCTTTTCATTACGAAAATAATTTCTAAGCAATTAAATCCACAGCTAAGGCCTTCGCTGTTTCTAGGACTTCATTTCACTGAATACAGCATATTTAATCTGATTGCACTCTGGAGAGAACTTCAAACACAACATTTCCGCTAAGATAATTGTGTTTTGTGCAGTTGATAATTGTGGACCTCAGTAACAGTGAGGTTGCATTACATTTTTCTTTTTACTGAAAAAGCTACATTTCTTTGGGTGACAATATATTGGTAGCAGATTGGTTATTGACCAATATTAAAACTGAAAATGTGTTGGTATAATTTGATGTTAGATGTATATTGGATATTTGAATCCCTATTTTTCTTTAAAAAAAAAAGAAAAGAAAAAAAGTATCACTGTAAAATGCTAATCTTTAGCAAATCTCAAAATGAATATATATTTTAATACTGTACATATTAATGTTGTGATGCCTAAATTCACTCATTTTATTTTGTTATTTATTTAGACAAAATTGTATAGAATTTGAATATTGGTATTTTATCAGTTAACAGCCATGATTATAAGTAATCAGCAATTTTACTTTGTAATTTTAAATGTGTGATTCCACTGTTATCAGATTGCATATCACCTGCTGTATAAAATTTTAACTTGATGCATGTTTCATAGATTTTATACTACTACTGGATAACATAAAATAAACTGGACCAGCATGAAAATTTGTGCTGTTTAAAGCTGGTTTTGCCAGATGAAACTGACTGTGGAATCTATATTCATGTGTGTGCCTGGTCATGCTTGTGTGTGACGTGTCACATGGTATAGCTTCAGGCATGAGACTATTTCTGGGGCAAACAACCATACACAGGTGTTCACGCAGGTTAGGCTTTCGCTTTCTGACCCGCTGACTGCACTTGCTTTAGGAAATTCACCAGCACTAGTGCTGAGATCTCCTCCCATCCGAAACTCGCTCTCTGCTTTATTCTCCTGAGTAGCTTGACAGATTTCAGCATTTCCGATTTCCGGAAGGAGTAATGATTTGATTTCTATGCAGTCTCTAAATGAAAACAGAAAGAGTTTGTATTCTAGACTTTTATAAGATGATTGGGACGCATGTGCTTTGCTGAATACTAGGTGACGAAACGATATGTGGCACGAGACGAGAATTCAAGGAAGTGGCAAGGAATGCAATTGTCAACAAGATGCGATGAATGAGGCAGCGTCGCATACCAGTTTCTGAGAAGCCATTATAGCGGTGCTCTGCCTTTGAGGGCTGTTACTTTCAATGAATGTGCTTTTATTTAAAACCTGAATACACTCACTGCAACCTAAAAGAGAAATGGCATAAAGGTACATTGATGACTGCAGCTCCAACCTTTTTCAAGGTCTGTGACCCTTTTATACCCTATTATACCCTTTGAAAGAAAAATACTGTGATTTCTGGTACTCTGCAATATGGACACCTGAATTTTCAGTAAAGCTCAGTAATACATTAAAAGTACAGTACAGTTGAACTGACAGCATGAGGGTAACATGGTTGATATTTCCTTATGCACTATTAATAACATACAGGACACTAAAGCTGGTCAATAAGGCATCATAAAACATTTATTATACATTCTTTAAAAAATAATCATGTAAAATATGTAGATTGGATGAGATATTTGTTTTTAAAGACCCTACAAGTTCAATTAAACCATTACCATACAAGGAAAATATTTCATAGTTTAAATAGGCCTTGGTTAAGGTATTTATCTGAATATTATTTGGCAAATAAAGGCAAACTACAGATACAGATTTTATTTTACGATGCAAAAATAAAATAAAATGCATAGAATAACAAAAAAGCATATATTCACTACAACATAACCGGTTATTAAATGTGCTATGTTTCATTGCATTATCACAAATAAAACATGTTTTTTTCTAGTAATTTTAGAGGTTCATATTTTCAGTTAAAATGTCATTGTTTAAATAAATGGTTTATGTTGCTTCAAAAAAGCCTATGAGAAAATATCGAAAAACATTCACAGTGCATGTTAAACATTTTTGAGCAGCGTATATACGCATGGTATAATTGTCTGGTATTGAACATAAGCACAGTGTTGGACACAGAAATAATGATCCAGGGAGATAAAACGGTTGATTTTTTTGTTTATAAAAACGTTCTAATATACTGATTTGGAGCTTGAAAACAGAAAACAGTTTCAACATTATGATAAAACAGTATTTTTTTCTGGATTCTTTGATGAATAGAAAGTAGTAAGTTTATTATTTGAGAAAAAATAAATCTTTGTAATAATAAATTGATCATACTGTAAGTGACAGGAAATACATTTTTAATGTGTACTTGCTTAATAAAGTAATTAATTACTGACCCCAAGCTTTCCACTGTTGTTACCAGCGTTATCTGATAAACACAATCTTGCAGTAAAATGATTGTGCCACCATTGAGATGAAAGAGTTTGAGATCGATTAGTGAATCACTGCCATGTATGTGAGCCAACCGAACTGTTCAGGACTGGAGCGAACACTCACAAACAGTGTCTCTCTGTCTAATCACGGGCCCAGTTGGATTGACTAGAGCCTGACCCAGTTTAGACATCCTGGATTGAGTCCCGAGACACTACAGTAAACACTGTACATCAAAGGTCACTTCACAAAACACCCTAGACAACAAGAAAAGGTCATACCTTCTGAGGCGAGCGTGATGTCATCACAGGGGACTGTGATCGTGTAGTCTTGGCAGGAGATCCTATTAAAGGACACAAAAAGTCAATCTACTTCACTTGATACAGGAGCTTGGGACAGTATACATGGTCATGGCTGTCTATTAATCAGAGAAACGCTTTGCCAAGGTCGGTCGGCTAATGCAAAACTGTTTAACCACTCGGTACCAGTTCTTTTCCAGGACAACACCCTCAATTACAGTCCACTAATGTACACACTTAAAAGGGTCACTTCATACATTTTTATTAAGCAATTTGTTCTCTGAAGTACACTTACAATGTTAGAGAAGTTTGGAGTGCCAAAAAGAGCCCTTATTTAATTTCAGTTAATTTAATTTATACAAGTTATAGTTCGGAAAGTTACTTCATACTAACAACAACAACAACAACAATTTATTAGGTTACATTAAAACAATTTAATAAATTATAAAATTATAAAAATATCAGATAAATACTGACTTATATATAGTAAATAGTATACTATGTATAGTAAAAAAAAAAAAATATATATATATATATATATATATATATATATATATATATATATATATATATACACACACACACACACACACACACACACAACAAAAATAGTAAATATTAGTAAATATAGCAATAAAATTTAGTAAGCATACTACTAATCTGAAAATTACTTAATAAAAGTGTTTCATATTAAAATTAATAAAACATAGAAGAATAAAATAAACTTATAACTAATGAAATAAAATTTAACAAAAAAATGATAGTAAGACAATGCAGAAAAGAGAATGCAAATCAACATCTAAAAGGTAATGAAGCAGCAATGGTGCAGATTGAGGTTTAAAGACACGTCATGCAGTTTAAAGAAAGAAATTCAGCGAGAAAGCTCATCAAGAATGATTATAAATAAAAGAGTGTGTGAGAAGGATCCCGCTGTTACTTTTCTCATTATCCAATGATGCATCCGACCGGCAGCCCTCATGATACAGGGTGATGTAGAAAATAAGATGAGCAAGAAACCAGGAGACTTTAGAGCAGAAGAGTGGAAGATCTGAGAGTTAAAAGGCTCAGGAAACATCTATGTCAGTCTATAGGATCGGGCGATGCAGATTTCTTTCTTTACCTGTGTATGGTGGTCTAGGAGGAACAGGGGGGCCCTTTCCATTAAAATCAGAGAGCGGCATGTCTAGACTCCAGCTACTAGGTGCAGGCTTCACCACTTTCACACACAAAACATGCATTTCAGGTATATTCAGTCAACTCAACTCAAAATACAATGACTGACAATAGGAAATAGCGAATCAGGGTTTGGCGATACTAGGGTGTAAAAGCATGGACACTGTCCCACTACAACTTCCTGTCTCAACAACACGAAATATGCCAACTGAGGAAAGAAAATTGTGTTTCTTATATCTTTAACAGCTATTTTTAACGTCTTTTACAGAACAAAATATCCAAATATTCAATATCCAAAACCTTCGAGACCTTTTTCCCCTCTAAGATTAAACAAATTTAAAGGGATAGTCATCGTTTACTCACCCTCAAGTTGTTGCAAACCTGTATGAGTTTCTTTCTTCTGTTGAACACAAAAAAATATATTTTGAAGAATGTTGGTAATCAGACAGTTGACGGTAGTCATTGACTTCCATAGTATTATTTTGCCTATGGAAGTCAATGGCTACCGTTTGATTACCAACATTCTTTAAAATATCTTCTTTTGTGTTCAACAGAAAAAAGAAACTCAGTTTGGAACAAAATGAGGTTGTGTAAATGATGACAAAATGTTCATTTTTGGGTAACCTGTCCCTTTAATATTGCAATCCCATTTTTGGGATGATCAAATCCTCTCAAATGAAGCAGTAACATCAAAAACACCATGTATACATTTTGGAAATAAATCACAGGAAGGAAAAACTAAAAGTTGCCAATGTTTTTGCAAGTAAATGTACCCATAGATATAAATAACTTGGGTGAACATATGATGAGACCTCCTCAACATCTCCCTGTCAATCAGAATAAGCATAAGTCTGTTTGTGAAGCTCTTTGGTGGTCCAGTCACAGCTGTCACAACACACAGGAGCGGTGAACTGTCGGTTAGCATCAGATCTAGCGCGCTGACCGCGAGACCCCCGTCATTTCAGAGCACCTTCTTCACAGCAGGACGACAGACTGAAGATTCATACGCTCACATGCACATGCTCACCTTTGTCGGGGGTAGAGATGTTGGGGTCACTGCGAGGCAAGGAGGCATCGCCCGCTGGGTGTGGGACCGGCCTCTGTGAAAGACATTCACATCACGTCAGTGCGGATGAGATTTCTCAATGGGAAATGTTCAGCAATTACTGTAGGTTACTAAAGGTTTGCTATAGGCTATTGGTTTACAGTGAAAATATCCATTACATTGCTATAAATATATATATGTACGCACTTTTGCTATCATTATTTGCCACTTAACCGAAAATTAACTTGAGCATTTAGACAGAACAGTAAAAAAAGCATCCTGGGAAAGTCTTCTTCCACCCTGGTGGCCGTGGTTAAATATGAATAAATATATAAACTAAACACAAACTTCTATAGGTGGCATTACAATAAAACAGAGATATGTTTATTTTAGACATTAGCGTTCATAATAGATACGATTGTGAAAGCTTCTTAACCAGTATATGCTTCATTTATGATGATTTTACATTAGTACGCAATTTATCTCCCTATTAAAGGGACACTTGGCAACTCTAGTCATTTCTTCGCTGATTTTCACTTTTGTTGTCGCATGTTTTCTCATCGAGCTCCCCCTACAGCTGTGCGGCGCATATTTTCACAACACTGTCATAAAAAAAAAATCACTTGCGGCACCTTCCTCCCGCTTTCTACCACTGCTTATGTGCATTTGTTATTATCGGAGCCGGCCAACTTTATCGCGTGGAGCTATGTCTACTGAATTGGTAATACATCATACACAGTATCATAGAATTATGTCGAATTGCCATAAAGTAGTTCATGTTTCTCGCTCGTTCTCACGAGACTTCTATTTCCAACTATTTCCATTAGTTCCCATGTTGCAAGGTTGGTTTTCCGCCTGGGGACGCTGGGGGGAGCGGGGAAAGTCACCATTCTCTCCAGAATGATTCAAATGATTTCTAAACGGTTTTATTAGGTTGAAATAGTTGCCAAGTGCCCCTTTAAAATGTACTGATACGAGTATGAGAAATGAGTCTTCTGCATAGATACTTTACCTCACTTCTCGTTTCTTGACAAATAATATTACTGAGACACATTAATAAAACCAATTTCATCTAGTCGTTTTTCAAGATGTGGTAAACGCAAATCTTACAATGAAAAGAAGGCTAAGAGAAGTAAACCCACCAATACACATGAACCGAAGACTGTTTGACATCTGTGGAATATTAAAAACACTGATACTATTATCTTCATACCTGTGTGGGATCCAGGGGGTTTGGATATATGGCGCTGCAGGGTCTCTCTCTCGATGAGAGGCAGTTCTCTCGGGAATGCTTTTGTTTATCTGACAACTGTGGAGAACCTGCGAAGGGTGAGGAGGTGTAAGCAAGGGTGTGATTTCAGTAACAAACCAATATGAATGCTCAAATATGTGCCCCCACACACACATAAAAAAGACATAGATCTTGCTCTCGTTTCTTTGCTAACCAGCCAGCACATGAAATAAAGGCTCCTCCTCGTCTCTCCCTCCTGCTAGGGCGAGAATTGTGCTGTTGGGGTGAGAGACAGCTATTTCGAGGAATAGATAGATTACCAGGCCTGAACCTGCACAGAACACTAACATCCTCCTCCAGGACAGGACAGAAGGCCACGGCTCCCTTATGATAGCTATCATCAGTCTAGAGTTCTTCAAGCAGCTTTTTATGCCTTCTGTAATTCTACAGGAGCGCCTCCTGTCTGCCGCTGCTTTATGGGGGTCTCTATGCAAGGCAAGAAGGGCTGCCAAGGGGAGACTATAAGATTACATAAATGTCTCCATACATATTCCCATTTTTATGACCTGTGTCCGCAAGTAAACACATGCTGGATGGAGGGAGATAAGTGGCTGAGAAAGAGCGGAGAAGAGAGAGGAACAGAGGGGAGAGTTCTGCAATATATCAGCACACCAGCTTTCTGTATCCCACAGTAAAACAGCATTAAATGGGCCATAAACTTCACTTCTGTAGCATGTTATTTTTAACTCAGAAATCTGTTTATTATGGAGGCGTTTCTGAATTAGAGTAAAAAAATTATAAAAGCTAATAGTAAGAAAATGCTTAACATAAGAGAGTCAAAGTTGAAACTATAGCAAATAAAAACAATCATCATTTACCAGGATTGAACATACCATAAATAATATACCAGGAAAAAGTCATACATCATAAGAAATAAGTCACAAATGTGAGATATCGCATTGTGAAATATGAAGACCCGATTATAAACAAATAGCTAGAAATAAAGAATCAAACAAGAAATGAAGTTACAGAAAAGCAGAAAAATAGACGCAATTAAAATAAATAGTCCAAATTGTGTTTTAAAGCTACAATATGTAAGATTTTTGTAATAAAATATCCAAAAATCACCTGCACGGTGTGATATATTTTCTGCACAATATCCCAAAACTTCCCAAAGATTTTTAGTTTCAGAGAAATTCCGATTTTAAATAATGGCTTGTCCCTGGTCATTGTCGCCTGTTAATGACATAATATCCAAATTATCCCTGGTTTTGGCTAGTACTGCCATAGTAACATTTCTCATAACAGAGTCATTGCGACATTGGATTTGCAACTTTAAAGCTACAATATGTAATTCTTTTCGCTGCTAGGTGTCGTAACCTCTTATAATAACAAAGGCGTAGGTTGATGATGCATAAGTAAGAACAACTGTTACATACATCTAGCGGCACGCTCACACTGTTGTTGTGTTTCGTTCAAGCATTGTCGACCATGGCAAGCAGACTTTGGGACAAAAGGAGAACTAAAACGAGGATCAATATCGGCGTGGCGTTTTCGAGATGCCGAGAGCTAGCGTCCGTGACTAACTTCAACTTGACAGAGACGCCGCTCTTGCATGTTCTCTATTAGACAGGTGAGCAAATGTATATAAAACTAATCAATGTTATATAGCTCAATATGATGAAATGTTAGAATATGATCAGTATGTTATTCTAATGTTGATCTAGCTTACTGCTAGTCACGTACAGCCCACAAACGATCAAATAGAATAACATAACTTTTAACACATTCAAATGCAGTTTAGTATGATAATGTAGACCAAGTGAAACAGCGCTGTTAGGTAGAATGAAATGTCTTTATTCCTTTTTATCCACGTGTGGCGCTGATATCTGTCTCTCATTAGTAATCGCGCCCTGCTTCATTCCACAGTCATGTTAAAAACATCAATGTATTCACTCATCCATAAACATTATTAGATCCATCAGCATGACGTCAAGTTCCTTAATTCCGCTTATGCATCATCAACCTACGCCTTTGTTATTATAAGAGGTTAGCGACACCTAGCAGCGAAAAAAATTACATATTGTAGCTTTAAAGTTGCAAATCCAATGTCGCAATGACTCTGTTATGAGAAATGTACATGTACAAGTACATGTAGTTAATTATTATTACTCGGTACATGTATAATGTTACACTGTAACACAGACATCTTAAAATAAAGTGTAACCAAAACTCGCAATTATAAGTCCAAAATCTAAGAAGTCGAAAATGATAAATAACATTTACATTTTGATATGAAGTTGCAAATATGAATCACAGTGTGAAATATGAAGACTCTATTATGAGAAATATACTTACATTATTGTAATATAATGTTACAAAAGGGAGATATGTTGCATTGTGAAATATAAAGTCTCAAATACTATAAATAAAGTCACAATTATGATAAATAAAGTCCAAATTGTGATATAAAGCTTCACATTGTGAAATAGAATGTCTCAAATATGAGAAATATTCTTTGTTTTCTTTAAATTTCTCATTTACCATTTATTTTCTGGTGAAAAACGGCTTTTGTAACTTATACATTTTTACTTAAGGCATCTTGCATCAATAAATATATTTTTTAAATGTACCCTTTCTAACCCTGTAAAAATGCTTAAAGGTCAGTGATTGGTCAGTGCACTGCAAGCACAAAGTCCGTTGTACATATTGAACACGAGTTATTGTGCTACTCTGCCGCATCAAACCTCAGCAGCTTTGCTGTATGAACATTGCAGTATGTCTACATCAAGCTTTTATTTCAAAAGAGCAAAGGTTTGTCATGGCTGCTCTGAGAGCGGACAGACTCTTCTCACCTCTGGCACTGGACGGAGCCGAGCTGGTCACGTTGGGAGAGGCCGAGTGATTGGAACTGAGACTTGAGCTAGACAGACTTGGCTGAAAAGAGAAGAAAACGTGAGAAACATAAGAAAGAGCTCACAGTTTCCTATACTTTGTTGATGGTCTATAATATTAATGGGTTGTAAAATAATCATTCGGTCTGGGATAAAAGAAAAAAGTTAAATGATCTGTCCATCCAGTCTATAATTCACCTACAAATCCGATTCTCACAGTGAGAGAAAAGACAGAGCGAGACAGGAAGGATTAAGTGGGGATGTGAGAGAGACAGATGAAAACAGAAAGAGGGCAATTAGGAAGGAAAAAGAAGCAAGGAAAAAGAACAAGAAAAAAGAGGGAGATTAGGAGGAAATATGAAAGACAGCGAGAGAGAGAATAGAGGTTCTGCCGGTATGTATGTGTGTGTGTGTGTGTGTGTGTGTGTGTGTGTGTGTGTGTGTGTGTGTGTGTGTGTGTGTGTGTGAGACAGTGGCGGTCCTGTGCACTCACCTGCATGTTGAAGACTTCATCGGAGCTCTCTGATTGGCCCGTGATGTTGCTCACTTCATTGGACGCCTGCGATGACAGCGAGGATGAAGAGTAGCGGTTGACTGCTGGGTAGCTGAGGGGACTGAATAACATACAATAAAAACACAATAAGAATGACTTCATAACTAGTATACATTTCTGGTGAGAATTAGAGTAGAATTTACAAGAAGATTAGTAAAGTTCTAATATTGACAGCGTAGAATCATCAATCAGCCAATATTCTGACATTATCGACATTTGCTAATAATCATGATTGACTGGTCGATTATTAGTTTCAAAATCAACTTCTATAATTAACATTTTCTGCTTTCAAATATTTTGAATAATTTTTGTGTAAACAAAGGTTCAATTGCAAAACAGTTGTCTGTGTCATCATTATAATAAAATGTTTTATGTAAATATAATTGGGAGTTTAAGAAGACAAAATTGTAATTTTGACATAATTTTATATTGGCTTTTTGACATAATAAAACCATCATTATACTCCCTAGATATCAGCACTAACCAAAGAAAAACCCCTCGTAGTTGATCCGAAAAGGGTAACACTTTAATTTGATGGTCCCCTTTAGACCATCACATTTTTTTTTTTTTTGCATTTGCACCTACATGTCCACTAACTCGCCTTAGGGTATTAGTAAGATATTAGTAGACTGTTAGGGTTCGGGTTAGTAGAATACATTGATATGTACTTGGCAGAAAGTCTAATATTCTAATGAGAGTTAATTGACGTAGGTGTAATGTTACTTTTAATCAACAGAATGTCTAAACGGGGGCATCAAAATAAAGTGAAACCCCGAAAAGAGTTTCTCACCTGCGGCGTGACACCACACGCGCTCCTCCCTCTGGACTCATTATGTTGGGCGCTGAGTTTCTTCCAGCTCGAGGGCTTCCGTTGGTGAAGTGGATCGGGCTGGCTCGCACATAGGCTGGAAATTCCTTTAGGCCGTGGGAAATAGAGAAAGATGAGCGCACAAGGAACGGCTTGGGAACCCGGCTGTAGGAACTCTGATTTGTACCTGTATGCCGAGGCTGGATTTCATGAGATGAAACTGATCCACCAGTTTCTTGTGCAGGGGCCGCATGTCCTGAGGTACAAACTTCTCATGCACTGTCAAACCAAACTCCAGTATGTGAGCCTGATGGAGAAACGATGAGCCTTTAAAGACAATAGTACTCGCAATGCATTTAATCTCCGTAATGTGATGCATTTCAGTAAAACAGAATATTTAGTGCTATCTATTATTGGCTAATATTTCCCTGCCCATGCACTTGGCCTTTAAACATCAGCAGGACAGTAAAAGTTGCTACATTTTGATTGAAAACTATAAAAATGTTTTCCGTCCTTTAAAAGAACATACTGACAAATCAAGAGCAATAAGATGAAAGACATTTATTAAAGAAGTAAACAGCATCCATTATTCTTACACGTTGTCTTTAAAACGGCTTGCTTCATAATTAAATGATCAGCAAAATATTTCCCCCCCTTCAGTCCCTAAAAGTTGACTTTCATGCTTGTAACTGGCTTATATCCATGGTTACTGTCTAGACATCAGCATCATGTGCTCGGCTCTGGAGAGTTTCTGGTTACTAAGCAGCACGAGCATGTAGGGAAGAAGTGAGACCTACGGAAACCGAGCTCGTGTAGAACGTAACGGCTAAATCCCAAACATGAGTGGAGAAATTATGACAATGAAAAATAATAAATGTGTGAAATATGGTGCAGATTAGATTTGGTTTCTTGAGACAAACCTGCTCAAACATGAGCTCTCGGAGACGACCAATTTTGTCTCCATCTTCGGGGTGATTCATGATGTAGTCCTTCGCGAAGAACGCCTATGAGAAACACAAAATTGCGCTCTTAAACCATAATGCATTGTGCCTCACCAGCCTCCACCTATTTTGTGGTGAGTTACGTTTACCTTGACAACTTCAGCAAACAATATCATGCATAGTTTCACCGATTAGTCAAATTATAACTTGATTAACTTTCTGTTTTTCAGTTAAATGGGGGGTGAAGAGCTGCAACCAAATAAAAAACAAAAATACGAGCTTAAAATCATGCATGTCTTCAGATCTTCTAAGGAAAAGGGGGAAGGAGAGAGAACAGACGGTGTATCTGTGTCCGATCTGTTCCAAGGACGATGTGCTGGTATCTCCAAAGAGACAGTGGGAGAGCAGAAGCTTCAGGAGGGAAACTCTCAGACTTCAAAGATTCCACCATGCAGATTTTCCCATTGCCCTGAACATGACATTTGCCCTTAAGGCCAAGCGAATGCTACCAGCAGATGCACAATTTAATTGCAGATGCACGCTATGCCTGCCAATCACTGAAGGAGTTCACACTGAAAGTGATTTTTTAGCGACAAAGAGACTAGCATATTTGAGTTATGGGAAACGTCTGTGAGTTTTTAGGAAGGGAATGAAATAAAATACAAATAAAAAATATATTAAAAAAAGGCTTAAAAAGCCAGGCATTCACAGTATGATTTTTTTTGTCGTACGAGCTTGCAGGTGATTTTTATTTCTCGGGAGAAATCGAAAAAAGTTGATGCTCGTATGGTCGCGACTCGCATTGTGTAAAAGAAATTACGAGTCGAGCAAGTTACGAGCACCTCCTGAAAAATGTATAATTTTTATACAAATTCAGGGAGTCGGCCAGTTTTGACCAGTGCATTGGCTGTCGCCTATTGCCAAATCAAACTTAATCATGTCACATATGCTATATCCATGACTATTATTACAGCCCATGTGGCTGCAACCACAACGTGCACACACACACACCTGAAGATGAAGCGGCAATATTGAAAGTGCTAGTGTACCGTGTTTCGGTCGCTAATGCACCTCTTGAGGCCAGAGGCCAGAGGTTTACACGCAAAGCACTTACTGGCCTACATTCCACTCAACCCCCTAAACCGCACTCCCATCCGGGTCACGGCACCACCTGTAACCGGTCCTACTCAACCCGCTCCGAGAGGGATTCGAACAATAGTCTCCGGCACAGTAGGCTAACAAGGACACTAAAGACCGCAGCATTTAGCATCAGTTGCTAGCGTGCCTCTTGAGACTAGGGGAGTGAGGTTTACACCCACATCACTTACTGCCGTGTACCAGCTGCTTTGACACGATTCCCATGTTAACTGACTCACAACATGTGCAATGGCTCAACACCTCCTGAGTGCAATGGCTCAACACCTCCGATCTGTCACAACACATTAAAGAGCCACAAAACTGTATTTATTGTTTTAATTTCTTTAAAAAAATGACCAAATTTGAAAGTTGAGACTTTGTTTCATATCAAAAGTAACCTGGTCTGTCCTGTCTGTCAGCGCGTTGTCAGTGTCCTCTCTGCTCCGCAATGTATTTTACACTGTGTGAAAACATGGTTTGTGGCCTGAGAGCGCTGTGCCTTGTCAGACATGGCAACATTAACTAAAGGGGGCGGGTCTTTGTGAACGGTTAATTACAGGTGTACTTGTGAATCGTTTTTGCCTCCGCCTTACTA